>OVBI01002145.1:3072-23566 GCA_900406495.1 Sisymbrium altissimum | reverse complement strand
TTGGGCTTAAATTGATCCAAAGAAAATACTTACAACGAAATGGGCTGCCTGTAGGTTTTGGGTCGGTACAACATTATGCAGAATCTGTATATCTATCTCTAAAAAAAATTATTATCTACATTCACAATTTTATTATTCGGATTCATATCTGAACATCTTGGATATCCAAGCTTTCAGAGTGAATGGTTGTGGTTTTTAATATGACTTGGTTAAAAAAGACAGTTTGATGATAGTTCCAGAATGTCTAAACAGAATCTAACACAATGATCATAGTAGCAGTTGTGACCATTTAGATAACATGTTTGTTTTTTTGATAGTCGCTAGCAATAAAATAACTAAATCAATTTTGTTTTGTAGTTGTTGACCATACCAATTAAGATAGTTTTTAACAATTAGATTTGGATGACAAAAAGTTAGTCATTAGTTGTTAATACCTATCGTTTGTTTAGCGATTTCAAAACAAGCAACATATTGTTACTGCCATTAATCATTGTTTAATGAAAATTGAAAAACGAACAACAAAACATATTGTCTATTGTTATTATTTTTTTGAACGTTTCTATTGTTATTATTTGTCATTTGGTTGCAGCGGTTGATTTAACAAATTTGAAATGAAAGATAACATATCACGTTTGTTGTGCATATGATGCAAGATAAAAATTCGTTTTTTTAACTGTAATCTAAAAATTAGTTTGATATTTACTAAATTGTACTCCCTCCGTGTCAAATTATTTGTCGTTTTAACTATATACACATAGATTAAGAAAATATTAATTTTGTTACTTTTCCAATACAAAAACATCATTAATTATCTACCTAAACACAATTCAACCAATAATAAAATAATCTGTAAAATAAAAATAATTCTAAAAAATAAAAAGTTAATAAATTTTGCATTGAAAACAAAAAACGACAACTAATTTGAAACGAAAAAACTTCTTTAACACGACAACTAATTTGATACGGAGGGAGTATTCATTATTATTTTGAATAAATAATCGGTTTAGTTTAATATTGATAGCTGATATAATCGTGTAAAATTACCCGTGTCATCTATTTTGTTAAATCATAAACCGCAGCTTAACTTTGCTTCCTGTTTTCTACTTCAATATTATTTTTATTCTATTTATGAATTTCAAACATAATATTCAGTGGATTTATTTAGTGAGCTAAAAATTATTCTTAGGTTACTTTATAATTATAAAGTATTTAAATATTATAAAAAGTTGATTTTCAAAATTGTAAAGATGGGGACACATTTGATTTGACACGGTGTAGATGGGAAACACGACAAAAGATTTTGAGGCGAAAACAATATGAAATTCGAAACGCGGTTTCTCTTAAATTTTAGACAATGATTTCTTTTCAGATGGTTTTGTTTTTGTTTTTTTTTTTTCATTTGTAAATTTATTAATTAAATCACAAAAATGTCCAAGAGCATATACAGCCCAACAAAAGAAAACTAAACCGGAAGACAAGAAGCTAATGAGAGTCTTTGTGTCAAATAGCAGCTCCTACTTGCGATGAAACCCGAGCAAAAGAGATACTAAGAAGACAGCCGAAGCCAGAAGCAAAAAAACGGCGGAGACGGTGCAGATGGTTTTGTTTATTGTTTATTGTTTATTGTTTCCATTTTCAGACTCACAAAAATGTTTGTTGTTTTTTCTTTCCTAATATTTGTTGGTTACACACATCTTTCTATTATGTTATGTCTTATTTTAATTGGTTGGTTACCAAAAGAGATTCCACTTAAATTGAGGACTGAGCAAAGGAGTTTACTGAAATCGATAAGACGCGTTGACGTGGGCTCTTTGTTTGTATTACACAAAAAGGATACTATACGATGCATTTATATGTCTATTGAATCTTGTGAAAATAATTATTTCTTTGTCAAATAAAACTGAAAACTGTATTGATAACTATGTTGATTTAATTCGTAGGACCATGTCTAGGTTCATGAATGTCTTGTACATAATTTTCGAAGACTATGATCTCATCAACCATTTTAAATCAAACGATAAAAAAAACAGTACACATTAGTTTATAGTTTTATCACTATGTCATTTTTTCCAATAAACCTCCCTAAAAATTTATCCACTTAGTTAGTTAATTAACCTTTGAATCTCAAAATTTCATTTTTTTAAAATAGAAACTTGAAATAATAAGAGCTATGAATATAACATGAATTTATCATCTTCCACAGGATGTATTAAGAGAGTTGTGGAGAATGAGATGAAAATTTTCAATCTGCGGATGAAACTTGGACTATATAACATTAACTTACTAGGATCACATTTTTATTTTATTTTACTGACTCTACAAATAAAATTTAATTATATGATATAAGAAAAAATATAAATTATATTTCAAAGGGACAACTATAAAGAAAGCTAGGCAGCTCCATGCTTCTACAATTCTACTCCACTTGTCTTGTGAGTTGTGATAATGGGACCAGACTATGTTATTATTAGACATCACCTTATGATATTTTAACTCCATAAATTAATTATACTCATCAAGTAAGCTTAAATGCTATCTCTTTATCGGATTGACGTTTTCCAAATATATTTTTTACTTACTTTTACTTTTTGAATACGTTTCTCTCATGTTCATCCGCAAATTATCAAATTCCTTAAATGTGTTTGCGATCTTTCGAACTCTTTTTTTCTTCTTACATTTCTTTTCTACCACGTAGTACGCACTAGTAAATAGTAAATACTAATCATTTTACGTCCAATGTTTAAACTTTGCTAAATTCAAGTTTGGTGATGATTTATAACGGTAAATGCCATTATCGGTTATGGGTGTTTAGAAAAATATTATACAATACTCGTATTCGATATTTGATCTATGTTATGACTTATGAGTGTCTAATGTCTATGCATGTCCATATTATACAAATAAATCATATATAAAAAACTCTATATTGAAACAAAATTATCTGCTAACTATCGTAAATTAATAAAACAAGTATATATATTGAAGTTTATGATGAAATTTGCTGATATGCATTCGTTTTCAATTTGTTAGAACTATTAGAAATGGTTTTCTTGGGTTCATTTGCCGTCCTTAGATTGAGTAAACATTACATATAGATTTTAATGCCCTTGAAAAGAGTCAAAGAAAACTCCAATATCGTCAACAAATCAGACACCAGTTGTTATCCCATAGCATATAAGAGAGCATATTCATTACTATAGCAAATAAACAAGGAGAGATAGTGAATTACCCCAAACTAATCATTCCATACCATTAAACTGACTACAACAGGTTACCGCTCTCAATAATAAAGAATGATGATGAAGTGATGCATTCACTCATCCAATGCACATATATTGTCGTGAACCCCAACGTAGAGTGTAAATGATAAATTCTCAAATGATAGATTCAACTGCTTTCCGATTTTTTTATAGGACTTTGTATTCTCCTTGTGGAAGTCTTTTTCATATCTCATATGTATGATGCTTTTAGTGGTGCAACAAGATATTGGTCGAAATAAGTGATAAGATTGCCCTAAAATATTATTGGGATCAGAGATATCACTAGAAAGAAAAGAAAATATTGGAAACACATCCATATGTACAATTATGCGGTATATCTATCCGGTTCATGAGATTGTTTTTGGGTGGGATCGGATCAGAAATTACGATTTAATATCTTAAGAGTTACCTGCACATATCTTCATTGCATCTGAAGGGGTTTGATTTGTGTGCTCAGATCGCCGAGATGTTCACTAGAAATTCTTTGATCTGAAGCTCCAAGCAGGCTGGAGAAATACGACACGTTGATCTTCACTTACCTCTTGGTTTGTTATATAGAGACATGTTCAGAATCTATGTAACAATAAATTTTAACAAAAAAATGTATGACATATTAGAACATAACTGTGTATTCTAAACATAATGATGGAACATAATCACACACAGGCATATATAGGATCAATGGTTCACAAGTAGTATATTCTCCGTTTTCATGTGGAATTAATCAGAGCTCAATTCTAGCTAGCCATCAGATCTGGAAGAAGCAGTACAAGCTACCAAGCTGGATGGTGAAAATTGTAGATACATAGTTGGGAGTTGGAATATTCCAAGTAAAGACTAAGTTTTATTTTTCCACATATAGTATGAACTCAAAAATAATCTTCATTCATGTAGAACCATATTTATCTATCACTAAAAACTCTTATTTATAGCAACTATTATCACAACAGATCTCATAGATTCACATATATATGTATATATAAAGTAAGAAATACTTAACATTAAGGCTAGTTGAGTTTAGCACACTTGAGTTGCCTAAAGTGTTTATGAGCTGCACGATTTTCTTCAACCGCCACATCAACAAATTCTTTGTCTTGCTCGTTTGTGCTGGAAAGCGTAAATAGATGAAGAAGAGTCTCTATGATGCAACCAAGAAGAGGAATACTTGAACATTTAGATATAATCGGAGGAACCTGAGGATCATCCATATATATATATGAATCGATCTTTTGATATATTATAAGTTCCTTTTGAGATTCGAAGAATTGGGATGGTGAATAAAAGAAAGAGAGGACAAATGTATTTATCTAATCCTAATGGGAAGAGTCATGACTCGATTTTCCACGAACAACCTAAAGTCCTCATCACCTCTTTATGACTTTTTTTTTTTTTAAGTGAGTGGTCTCAAAGGATATCAAATGCCTTCCTCATTCTTTCGACGTGTTATAGGGTCTAAATGGTGTTACGTGAATTGAGCAGATTCTAGCTGAATATTTTTATGATTTGTAGTAGAATTTGGTTAAATAACTTAAAATGTAAATGATAACAGTGGAATTTGACAGAATTTTATATTTTTAATTTAATAATAAAATAAATAGATTTATATTTGTTTTAATAAACTATTAATTTTAAAGTATTGAAAAATAAAAATGTTAATAAAATATTAGTAATATAATTATAAAAATTTCATATAATTTGATTAGGCATGTAGTTTTTAAATAAAATTTTATCACTGAAACGGTATTGAATAAAATAAAATGTTAATAAAATATTAATAATATAACGATAAAATTAAAAACTATAATTTGATTCAGTATTAAATTTTTTTAAAAAAAGTTTTATAATTATTTTTGTATAATAGTATCTTATCTCAAATAATAATAATTTTGATAATTTTGAATTTAAATTTTATTTATTAAAATGATGGTAAAAATTGTTTTATTACATATAAGTAAGTGTAGTTAAAAAAAAATCAATGTATTTTTCAAATTTCAAACCTTAATTAGTATATTTTGGTAATTGTCCCATTTAAGTTTATATAAATTGTTTCTCAATTTTGAAAAAAAAATATTTTTGACAAAATTTGTTAACTATAATAATAATAAATCATTATTTAGTAAAATTATGTAGTTCATATATATTAATCGATTATATATGTATATAGCTAAATATTTACAGCAACAAAAGAGGGTACATGTGTGAATTTCTTTTATATTTCATGTTATTCCTTATTAATCAATATTATCTCGACCTCTAGAATTCTCCAATAACAAAAAAAATTCATTTTTCCATCTTTTATAAAACTGTGTTCAATTGACTTCTATCAATAATATAAAGACAAAAAAAAATTTGAGTAAAATTTCTGCTAAAGTAACCGGTAACATATGAGAGATGTTTTGCTGGATTCTTTTCAATTTTTTAGTTATATTGTTACCATTTAAACCCATAATCACAAAAATGTGTCTTAAAATATAGTATTAATAAAAAAAATATATTAAATTTCGATAACAAAAAAAAAGAAAGTATAGTATTAATCTGCATATTTTACAGTATATATAAATTAAAAATAAAAATAAAAAGTTCCTTTTATTTTAATGGGTTCTCAGTTCTCACAGGTGGGTTGTTGACTGACTTAAGGTCAACGCATCTGAGGGAAGTTGAGCATAACAAACTGACAGTTACACAAATATACGGCCAAGATGCATCTAATCATTAACCTCAATCTACAACCGTTAGATCTTAACTGAATTTGATAACGAAGCTCGATGGCACACTGATCAGTCTCGTAGCGCCTAAAAGTTCCAGAGAGAGAGAGATCGATCATCGTCGTCAACGATGCCGCTTCCGATAATGGAAACTTGCCGGAAAAGAAAGAGGAAGACGAAAGTGTTCAATCTACAACGATTCGGAGAAGAAGAAGAGATTCCGATTAACCGGAAGGGAAGTTTTCGTGATAACGTTAGGGTTTTTCTCCGTGAATTCGCGGAAGTTGAAGATTATAGCATCCGTGGTTCTCCTGTTTGGTGTACACTTCTTAGCCACGAAACGAACAACTCCGTCATTCCTCTGTATACAGTCGAAGAAGACGTCTCTCGTTCCTCCGAACCTCACTGCGATCACTGCAAATGCACTGGTTCGTTCGATTTTCGAGTTTCTGATTATGGAAAATTGGAATCGTAATTGGTATTCGATTGTAGAATCAATTTCGGTTTAGGGATTAGAGATGGTTAACGATAGAGATGAGCACGCACTGTGATTTTGTGTGTGTTTTAATCAAATCGTAATTGCAGAGTCAATTTCTGGTTTAGGAGATTGGGCATTAGAATCAAATTCGGTTAGGGATTGCGAATTGTTGGTATATAGAGATTCTGAGCATGCATCGATGGTTAACGCTTTAAATCAAGATATTGAGTGTTAAACCGAGATTCTGGGTATCGGTTTTAGGGATTACGAATCAATTTCGATTTAGGAATTGTAGAAGAATCAATGTCGGTTTAGGCGTATAATCAGTTTCGGTTTAGGGATTGTAGAATGTATTTCGGTTTAGGGATTGTAGAATTAATCTCGGTTTAGGGATTTTAGAGTTAATTTCGGTTTAGGGATCGTATAATCAGTTTCGGTTTAGGCATTGTAGAATCAGTTTCGGTTTTGGGATTCTAGAATGTATCGGTTTAGGGATTGTAAATTCAATCTCGGTTTAGGGATTTTAGAATCAGTTTCGGTTTAGGGATTACGAATTGTTGCTGTATTGAGATTCTGAGTATGCATTGATCTAAAGATGGTTAACGATTAAATTGATGATCAACGAATGATTTAAGAGGGGTTGTAGGATGAATTTAGGTTTAGGGATTATAGAATAAACATCGGTTTAGGGACTGTAGAATCGATTTTGGTTTAGGGGTTGTAGAATCAATTTCGGTTTAAGGATTACGAATTGTTTGCTATATATTCTGAGTATGCTGTATGCTGCATTTATCTAAAGATGGTTAACGAATGGTTTAAGAGGTGTTGTAGAATGATCTTGAGCTGTGAAAGTTTTGTGTTTTTATTTTACAGGATGGAGCAATCACTTTGTGTCAAAAAGAAAGTATCATTTTATCATACCAAATGATAGTGAGTGGAATATGCGTTTGGAAGATGATGTGTTTGAGCTGCAGACTCATCTTCTTCATGGACTGATTCACACCAATGGATATGGTCATTTGATTTGCGTCAATGGCAAGGAAGGAGGGTCGAGACACTTGTGTGGAAGAGAGATAGTTGATCTTTGGGATCGAATATGCACTAACCTCGGAGCAAGGTACAATGTGGAACATAGTGTTCGGTTTAGGTTTTAAAATGGAGATTGAATGAAATGTGTTTTCTTTTGTAGGATGATAACTGTTGAAGACTTGTCCAAGAAGAGGTCTATGGATTTAAGGTTGCTGTATGGTGTGGCGTATGGGCACTCGTGGTTTGGGAGATGGGGGTATAAGTTTTGTCGTGGGAGTTACGGTGTTACGAAGACGGATTACGAGAATGCTATAGAAGTTCTTGGTTCTCTGGAGCTTCAACAGATTGTGTCTGATTTCAAAGATCATAAACAGTGCAAACAGATCAAACAGGCCTTCCAGTACTACAAAGAAATCAGTGAAGGACATCTGAAGACATTCAGAGATTTATTGCGGTTTATGATGATCATTAAGTCTCATCCTCCTCCTCAAAAGAATATGCTCCTCGCGACTCCTCCTTCTCTCTCTACGGATTCTCCTCAGAAGAAAAGATCAAACAGGCTGTTTATGAAGAAAAGCGATGTCGTGGCCAGTGAGAAGTCTCAGGGTTACAAACGTTATAGCGCTATAGTGGCTAATTTGGGAAGTAGATGGCCTGTGAGAAGACTTGAATACGCAGCTGAAGTGATCGTGGAGTCACTGAAAGAGATGAAAGCATTGAAGCAGAGCGGTATGACTCGGCAAGATGTTAGGGATTCAGCTAGATTGCATATTGGAGATACGGGTTTGCTTGACTACGTGTTGAAGTCGATGAACAATGTGATTGTTGGGAATGTTTTGGTTCAACGTTACGTGGAACCTATCACAAGGATTCTGCATTACACAATAAAGGAGCTTGATGATGGGACGAAACTTATAGGACAGAAGAAGGATCCTATGCTAGACGTGATTCCTTTGAGGATTGTCACTGAATCAAAAGCTGGAGTTGATGTTCATGGAGATCTGTTGTTTCTATACACAAATGTGCTGTTGAACTACCCAGAATCTGAGGCAGTAACATCTGCAGCTCAAGTAGTCTTAGACAGTAAACATTTCGCAAAGGAGTGGCCTTTATGGGACAGTAATGACCAAATCCTTCAGTTTGTTTGTCGTATCAATCCGAGTTTGATTGACTTGAGAGCAGAACATATCACAGAGCTTCCTCCAGGTGAGTTAGTCACAGTCTCGTTAGAAGCCACAGTCTTTGATCTAAAGCAAGCCATTGAAGACACGTTCAGAGATACTTACTGCATCTTGACAAACTTTGTGGTGGAGGAGATCGATGAGCTTGAAGAAGATGATGATAGTGACTTGCTGTTTGGTAAACTCGAGTCTTGTTCTGCTTTGACTGTGAGAGGATATGGGATTGATCTGGAATCAAACCTGAAGTTTCAAGGTGGATGTGATACGTGGATGGTGAAATGTATTTGCAGAGCTAGAGATGATGATGGAGAGAGGATGATTTCGTGTGATGTATGTGAAGTTTGGCAACACACAAGATGCTGTGGAATTGATGATTCAGATACTTTGCCTCCACTTTATGTTTGTTCGAATTGTTGTGATGACTTTGCAGAGCAACAGAAGAAAGCTTTGCAGCCGAAGTACGAGTTTCAGAATCCAGAACATATGTTAATGATTGGAGGAGGAGGAGGAACTGATGATTACTTCGGAGATGAAGGATGTCTTGATATGGTAATGTTTCCTTCTGATAGTTTCCTTAGTGAACAATACATTTTGTAAACCATTTTTTGAAGTCAAACATTGGGTTTTTTGTTTGTAGATAAATCATTCTTTCATTCTTTCGGGAAAAAACTTGTAAAGGTTTTTTTTTTTTTTTGGAAGTAACAAAAGACATTGTTACCATTTTGGTCTCTGGTTTTTACTGTACTTGTATAGAATTCTTCTATTCCAAATGTAATTTGGTTTACTTGCATTTCATTTTTATTATGGTCATGAAAAATAACAATTCTTTGGAACTGAGCTATGGATGTGTTACCGTTGGTTAATTTTTCATGTTCCAAAAAATATATATGTCTCTTGCATTTTAGTGGGTTTTTATAAGAACATTTTATGTGTTTTGAGTAGCATATAAAGGAAAGGCCTTGAGAAAAAACTAACAGGGCATGATTGATGACATAGGCTTTGTCATAAAGTCTTTAAATTGTTAGTGGTAGAAGAATTATTTTTGTTTTATGATTTGTCATGAATCTCTACATCAATAACTTTACGATTATAGAATTGCATCTAAGATATGATAGCTAAAAACGACAATCTCATATTTTGGGATTGATTTTGGAAGAAGGAAAGAAAGAAATTGGTTTATTAACATGTTGGTGAGTACGTAAAAGCTTTAGTATTAAAAGCATGGTGGGAATTAACTTCATCGGTTTTCTTAATATGTTTAGTTATGTAATTGAAATGAATGAATGAATAGGATGTTTAGAAGAAAAAAAACAATAAGAAAAAGATGATAGATGACTTCAAATTTGAAATAGAAAGAGGCACACGACCGTAGTTGCCTTTTGCACAGTTTCATGTGTCCTCATGTTTTTCTTCTTTCATTTGTAATTAACATTTTTTTTTTTTTTGGTCAACGAGTTTAAACTTTTTCACAACAAAGAGTTTGATTTTTAGTAACACAGTATTATGACAAAATTTTAAATTTTTTTTAATGACATAATAGATGCGTAAATAATTTGACAAAATCTGAAAATATTTGGTAATATATTGGCTTTTTTTCTGTCTCTCGAATCAAAATCGTCTATGATTTAAAAAAAATGTTGTTTCCACTATACAAAGTGTTGAGTAACTTGTTTGAATTAAAATGGTTTCTTTAAATGCTTAAACTCAATGGAAGAATCAGAAATATCAACAAATCCAAACATCTTCATATGTTTATTCATCATCTTCAACAACTCTGTAACTTTATCCTTAGTCCCTTCTCCACAGCCAACTTGTAACATCACAACAAGCTTCTTGAAAGCACCTAACCGCAACGCTTCTTCAACCTCAGACCCATCTCCAGTTTTACAAATCTTCCACATCACAGAAACTAAACTCTTCTTTGCAAACTGAGAAATCTTTAAAATCTTCTTCACCAGAATTGGCATCACTAACTCGTTTCCTCTCACTACTTTCCTCCCATCGTTACTTTCACAAATAGCGTCAAGAACCTGTAACGCTTTCTCGCAAACGCTATTTTCTGAATCAATAAGCATCTCCACCGTTAGATTAACAAGATCTAGTTCCAAGAATCTTGACATAATCTCTGGCTTTTTCGTGATCATGTGGTATATCGAAGTTAGCGATGCAGAATCGCGAATAGACGTTACCAACGCTTCTTCAACGTTTTTAATCGCGGCTAACTTGTGAACGTTTGCTTCGTCAAGCGATAAAAGCTCTTTAACCAAATACGCAGCGTTTTGATCTCCGCTTTTTAAAAACTCCACTATACGATTAAACGACGTCGCGGAAGTTAACTTCGCTTGACCTTCTGACCCAACAGGAAACATCCACGTAAGCAAAAACAGAACATCCTCCAACAACCCCGCCGCGTTAGCGTTGTCCGAAAACGCGTCGAAACACACGCAGAGAACCAAACCGACGCCGTTTTCTTGCAAACATTTCTTGTTCCTCTCGCTCTCTTTCACTAACTTCTTTATCCTCTTAACCATCTCAACACACACCACGTGATCACCACGCCTCGTCGCAGACAATAACTTCCCACAAACCTCCAACACTTGATGGCTCGTCACGGGAACACGTGGCGTCGGAATACGATCTAACGTTGATCCTTTAGCGACACACCATTCTTGAATCATCCTCCGTATCGCGTGGTTAGGTATCTGTTCCAACGTGGTTAACACCGTGTTAGTCACCGGACACGTTTGGTAACCTGACTCGAACCATTTCTCGATGTTCTCGCGGTCGTAAGTGATCCCGGAGGCGATGATCACCGGATCTTTCATCAAGTCGTACGAGATGGGACATTGAAACTGCGACGGGATCATCATCTCCTCCTCCTCCGATGATGAGGAAGTAATCTCCGGAATCATCACGTCGCTCTTGCTTCCTCCTCGACGTCTCACTCTCAATGAAAGTCCCATGATAAAAGAACGATAAGAGAAAAAGAAACTATCGTAAATATTTGACTGTGATCTCATACTAATGAAGGAAAGGGAGACAAGTGGGGAAGAGATTTATAAGTATGTTTAGTAATGTGTAAAACATTTTAGGTGATGGTGATAAATTGGTGTTAAGTCATACGTTTCTGGAAAGAAAACGCGAGTGGGTCAAAGTTTAGTTTTCGGGTAAAAGGAAAAGAAAATCACGAGGAATATAAATATTGAGAATAGGTTTTTATGTCATATGATTGATTATTCGCTAGCTGTTAGGAATCGGAAAAATTGACCGTTGAATGTTTGAAAAAACTTGGAATGTGTAAATTGACAACTAATGCGGAAAGAGGAAAAATAAAGGTTTTGAAGTGTTTAAACTTATTCTTTAGGGAGTAAGGATTGGGTTTTCTATATGCTTTTGTTTTTCCTTTCTAAGGTGTGATAATCCATACATTCAAGGTTGGGTAGAATTAGAATATCCTAAAGATACGTTTTCATATGTTATACGTTTTCATATGTTATACGTTTAGATCTGAGTCAGAAAATTTATATAATCACGAGTTTATGGAGACAATCAGATGTTAGGAATTATAATTTTAGATACTTGTTATGTTCTGAAATTATAAATATATTAATATATGTGTTTTGTATAAATTTAAGAAATTCTTTATCATTTTAATTAATTTCCTATTCAATTTTTCAAATTTTGAAAATATATTAATGAAGCAATTAGATATTCATTTTTATATGAAAAAAGAAAAAACTTAAACGGTTCAAAACGATGATACTGAATTAACATAGCAATTATATACTCGATCAGAAATTATATTTTAACATATATCTGACTAAATTTCTAAAGTAAATTAATTTTGATTGGAAATAATCTAATTGAAAATAAACCGAATAAAATTACATATACCTAAGAATTAACATGGTATCTTTTCCGTGACTAATACAATAGTAGATTTTCATATATCTGACTAATTTCTAAAGTAAATTAATTTTGATTGGAAATAATCTAATTGAAAATAAACCGAATAAAATTACATATACCTAAGAACTAACATGGTATCTTTTCTGTGACTAATACAATAGTAGATTTTTTTTTTTTTTTGTAGTTAAAAAAAAAAGAGAGATACTAATATTTAAATGATGAATAATGTGAAATCGGCTAGTGATTGACTAAGTCAGTGGTCAACAGGTCGGTGCATGAAAACGCTACCATGCGCATATGTACATGACGTTACGTTCTTACCTGTTTGATCTTTCTCTGCAGATATCAGTCTGTCCATATTCCTCCCACTACTATAATATTCATTTTTTTAAAAAAAAAATAAGAAAACACCGAACTCCAACTCACAATTTGAAATACGGTGTTGTACTTTCTGTAGTGTAGTCTTGGCCCTCTTGGATACTTTACCTACGTATATGTAAATATATGCTTGTCGTTGTAGTTACCATTTGACTCTTTTTACACACCGATTAGACTTACTGCCAACGTCCTCACTATGGCTCCGTATTCGGATATCCATTCGGATTCAGTTCAGAGTCAATTTCGGTTCAGATTTTGAAATACCGAAAATATGATCCCATTCAGATATTTCAAAATTTCGGTTCGGGTTCGGTTTGGATGTAATTGGATTCGGTTCGGGATTAGTAAAAAATTAAAAACCCAAATATACCAAAAATATTTTCGGTTCCGGTACTTATTTGGTCTTTGGATCCCAAAATACCTATTTTATATTAAAAAGTATTTATTTTTATCAAACGTATACAGTTAAAATCAAATTCAAAAAGATAAAACCGTAAATAATATTAAAAAAGAAATTAAAATAAAATTTAAAATCAAATTATTCCTAAATATTAATGTTTTTTGGTATTTAAATTATTTTATCTTAAGATATATGATAACTTTAGTGTATAATTATATATTTTATTATTTTGAATTATTTTAAACATTTATATAATTAATAATTTTAGAAAAGTATTTATATTTTGGATATTTCGGGTACTCGTTCGGTTTTCGGTTTGGTCCGGGGTTGGATTCGGATTTTGAAATACCAAAATTCTAGACCCATTTAGGTATTTTATCGGTTTCGAATTCAGTTCGGTTCTATTTTTTCGGATCGGGTTCAATTCGAATTTTCAGATTCGGATATTTTGCCCAGCCCTAATCCTCATCAGCTCAGATCAAAGTACGCAAATTGTATACTTCTTGCAGTTATCAAAATACTGATTTTTTTTTAAGGGAAAGAAATGGACAACAACCCCTAAGTCATTTTTACAATTACTCATAAAATTTAAATAGATACCAGTACTGTTACGTTTCTCCTCTTTCCTTTCACAAAAACAATCTAAATTTTGCAATGGTCGATAGCGATATAGAAGATTCTTTTTTGTGCAAAGGATAAAATATATATATATATATATTGAATCGACTATGTACTTGAATTATCAAAATCGGAAGTTTTGCTTCTTTATTATAATAACCAGCATTTTCTAACAAAATCAAATTATTATCCTAAAATATAAAAGAATTACTGTAGTCATCATGACCAAGACTTTTTTTTATCTATAATTGGTTGAACTGTCGCCAAAGGTTGCCATAATAATTTTTCTTTCAGACAATACATTAAATTTTCCTTTTATCATTTCAAACCATATTATAGCTTTGATTTCAACGTGTAACCAAAATGTAATTTCAACCCATCTCCACTCCTATTCTATTTTTAGTTTCAAATTCTATTTTATAGTAATATCTTCTTCATTTCTATTTTATTTTCAATTTTTAAATAGAGTAAAATATATGATCATTGTGAAAATAAAATAGTGAATATGATTACTCTATTTGTTTACTCATTATTATATTTTAATAAAAATGACATAGAGCTAGATTAAAAATTAACTTTATTTTAAAGTTACTCCATTTTTAGTTATTCTAAAATTATTCCATTGTAAAATAAAAAAGAGTATTACATTGAAAATGCTCTTAAATATTAACCAAAATTTCAACAAAAATCTGTGATTCGATTCAGATATTTTATTTCTCTCATTCAACATGAATGATCAAATCATAGTATATGATTACTTATAAATGCTCTTTCAAAGTGTTTTTTAATAATAACGTCCAACTAATACTAGCTAGGGACTAGGGATAAATAGATCATTTAGCATTAGTATACAGAGTTGATATAACTAGTTTTTGCATTTGTTTTCTTATGGTTTCAACTACAAAATCTAAGTGTTTTGGTGGGATTTTATGCTTTTAGATATAGTTTATCGTATTCTGGGTATTACAAATCAAATTAGGTAAAACCACCAGTCAAATATGTATATATGATGATCTGTATGTGATTTTAAGTCAAACAAACTAATTAAGACTTTAAATAAGAAGTGAAATTTCCACCAACAAGTCATATCGGATGTTCCAGAAGTTTTGCTTCGGATGGAGCCTTTTCAAGAGTTTCTTTGGATAATTTTTGGTTAAAATGAATCATTTTTAACTTTCAGATGTAATTAGAATCAAGTCATTTAATCAAGTCATTTGAAGTTCTGGTTAGAAACATATACAAGATTAAATGAAAACATACTTGTCTAGTGACCAAGTGAATTAAGCGAAAAATGAGGGTCAACCTCAGCCAAAGGCCGACTATGAGGTGCAGCCAATCCTCCTCAGACTGATTTGAACTTCTTCTACCCCTAATGAAACCAAGCCTCGGCAATATTTTTTTGGACCTAATATTACTCATAGTTAACCTAGAAACTTATAAATATTTGTTTTTAATCTCTAGTTTTGACATCAATTTTACCACCCATGACAATACTATAAAAGACACCAGAAAAAAAATTAGGTTCATAGTTTTTCATTGATCTTAGATGATTATTTATTTATTTTAATTCAAGAACTTCCAAAAAAAGAGATATCACTTTGTATTTCAACAATAAAGAAGATTTCTAAAACTCTTTCTCTCTTTTATTAGATGTAATTATGAATTGCTTTATTTCATCATTTATTTATCTAATTTGTCTGTGTGTGAGTAGTTCCATAACTATGTTGTTGGTAATCATTGAATTAATGCATTGTTAAACTTTCTCAGTTTGAATATGAAATTTACATTAATTTATCACCCTTTGTTTGTTATTTTTTCTATATGCTTTTCTGATTAACTAGTGTAAGATCTTAAACTAATATAACTCTCCAAAAATATTTTATATTTTCTGAATTAGTATTCGGTGAACAATGAGTCATAACCATCAAAAGAAGAGATAAACATTTATGAATAATTGAATCTCAAACTGATTAATACTTGTAATAATCAATGAAAATAGAGTGATTAGATTGTTGAGATGTAGAGGTTGGAATCAGGATAATGGAAAGACATTAAATTTAAAATTGTGCCTAACTTTTAAAAAAGTTGATTTCCCTACATATCAATATTGTAGCTAATCCATCTCTACATTACCTTGGAGAGAGAAGTTTAGTTTTACTTGCCCATTGCAAAACATCAGAAGGATGCGAAGGACCCAACCTTCGCTAAAGCCAAATAACATCACAGCTCAAATTTCACCACCAGGCGGCGGGAATCGATCCCTGTTCAGTTCCGTGGCAAGGTACAATCCTACCACTAGGCCACTAATGCTGCTTGCCTAAGTACCTTACATTTTGTTTAATATACACAAAAACCTCAGCAATTTGGTTGGGTCAATCCCTGCTTGTATAATTCATAAGCTGGTCCTTAAATTCCTCCATCTCCTTAACAAAAGCCCATCGTTCAATTCAAGTAACTACATTCAAAAAGAAAAAAAATCTCACCTTTTGAGCATATTGTTGACGAGGAAAACAGGGATCTTGATTTTGTTATTTTCGAAAGGAATTAAGAAACTATATTGTTGGAACACAAAAAAAAAACACAGAGACTCATGAATCATAATAACTTTACTCTGTCTGTTTAACGAAGTAGTGTCCCTCTTCTAAAACGCTCTGATCAAGAATCACTAGCTTCCATGGCCCCCCACAGTACTCGCCACTGGAAAGGCGGAAGTAGACTGGGTAGTAAGTAGGTAGGCCAACCGATTATCAACATATATTATGCATCATCTTTATAACATTGTAAACAGATTCCATAATATGGCAATATTTGTTTTGCAGAAAACGGAAATGATGATGATGTGTAGAGATAAAAGAAATGCTTGGCTAGCAAGAAACTAAGTCAGTTTTGAAAATAAACTGAATCTTGCAAATCAGTGGCCGTTATGTGCGAAGGTCTTTTTGCAACATCTTTGCGACAGATGTCAGAAAAAAAAAACCTTATGTGACAGAGTATAACAGAAAAAGTGATCTTTACCGATTGGTTCGTACCGTCAAAAGTGATGTATTCATAACAACAAACTCACGTCTATCATGTCTTGACGCAGCCCTGTCAGAATGGCTGTTACAACCATTGGAACTAAGAAAATTAATGCACAGAAGAAAAACCTTCAATGGGAAAAGTCAAAGTCAGATGCTGGACTTGGAAGAATTTGATGCCAAGATAAATGGACTAATTCGCATGCATTGATGTGATAAAAAGAAGTATTAATCCATCTTTGCAATACCTTATTCAAACGCTTGCAGAGATAAGCATGGTTTTACTTTCGTTTGCAACACCTGTTCTTTTCTTAGTGTGCGTCTGTCTTGGTTCGTTCTTCTCATCTTACAGCAGTGATAATTCTTCTGGGAGATGGTCTGGTACTGATCTAGAATAAAACATAGATGTCAATTAGAAATAAAAAGGGCTGAAGCTAGTAAGATAAGAATCAGAGTCGCAGAAACAAGAAATGAAGAAATTTGTAGAATTTGAAAATACAAACATCATCGACTTGGTATGGAAATAACAAATAAGTTTGTTTGAAGATTATTTGGTTTTTGTTTATGTTTTTCAACAAGATTATTTGGTTTAGTTCCAAAAAAAAAAAAAATTTTATTTGGAAGAAGATTTCGTATGTTTCGTTTTCGATTATTACTATGGGAGAAAATATTAAAAACAAAGAACTGACTGGTTTGGAAACTGAACCGAACCGTTTTGCAAAATTGTCGATCAGCTTGGAACTCAAAATTGTCGAGCAGTTACTGAACAGAAACAAACAAAATGTACTCTTAAAAATCGAAAAAGAAACCAGTCAATGGTTTGGTTAGTTGTTCAGTTCAGTTCCCTAAAGAATTTTGTTTTTTTACTAAAAATTGGTATATTTTGGTTAAGTTTGTTATACATTAATGCGATTAGGTGGAATTTCAGTTAATTGGGTTTTTGGCATATCAATATAGAGATCAATATAACACGAACATAACCAACAAAATAAAAATAGCAAATAAGCAACGACACAAAATGACAACAATAGGGAATGAACTTGAAAACAAAGAAGCAAATACCAACAAAGATAAATTCAAAAACAAATGATGCAAATGATAAGCTACATGATTAATTGGAACAATAGAAGCAAAGTAAATACCAAGAAGATGAGTAAGATAACTTTAACAAACTTATGATGGTGCAAAGGTAAAGGCATACGGGTGATCAGAATAAGAGAAGCATATATCAACAAAATGATTAATTGTAACTTGAAACTTGAACATGCAAAATCTAAGAAAGCTATTAGTCTAGCAAGTAAAAGATCATTGAACTTAACGATAAACTCCAAGTGATATGAAAATAACACGAAGATAACTATTCTTCTATAACATTTCATCAACGAATAATCCCAAACAACCAAGGACACAAGAGGTATAACAACAGTGAATGAATTTGCAAACAGAGAAACAAATGATGCAAATTATGCAAATGATAAGCTATATGATTAATTGGAACAAGAAAGGCACAGCAAACACTAACAAAATGAGCAAGAAGATGCAAAGGATAAGCCACACGACCAATCTGAATAAGAGAAGCAAAACAAAACAAAACAAAAAGATAAACTCCAAATGATATGAATGCAAACAAATGAAAAAGGAAAAACTTTACAAGGTATGGGTGAATCTTAACTAAGGTTGAGTAACCTAAACACACACTGATTAATACTTATAGTCTCACGAATTCATAAGTCCAAGACATTTAAGCAAACATAGACTGTTAGTATAGCAAGTTTAGAAGCCAACCGCATCTATCTTTAACTGATATAAGCATAGACATATGAAACATAGACAAAAATAACACAGAAACAAGTCTGGGTGAGTCTCAAATAACTAAAGCGAGACCATAATAAAATAGCACCAGGAAAGAATGAAGTTAAAAAAAACTAACATGAAACATAAATTAAGAACACATGCCAAAAGATTTACAAGACTAAAGGAAATCATGTAGAAATCAACAATCATAAGAAACAATGTAATAAGGAAAGCTTCACATTGACAAACAAAAACTATTAGTATAGCAAGTAAAGAAGTGCTAAATTTAGTAGTCAGATCTACATTTAGCAGAAACATATAAAAAAAGACGAGAAACATAAGAAGGATTAAAGCTCAAAGCCTCCTTCCTTACACACATCATTACTAGTATGACGAGAACACATTAAAAGCAAGATGTTCATTAAAAGTATGTGAAAAAGTTAAAGTGATAACTTTTCTATGCACTCTACAATCAATATTACAAGAGCAAATTATATACCATAGAATGATTCAAATCACAAAAGCAAAGAGATAAATTCAACATAGAGATAAACACAAGAAAATGAAAAAAACCTCTAAAGCCAAAAACAGGGATTCAGCCAAATAAAATTAAGGATATTTTATCATAAACTCAAGTAGCACATATCAAACATCTACACATAGTTCCTACTAAAAGCAAAAGCAATATGCATATCTTCTAATGGAATTGAATGAAGATAACTTGAAACTCATAAAACGATGAAAAAGAAAATAACCTGAGTGCTGATCTTAGAAACAAGAGGAGAACATCCGTAAGTTTATTTAGTACTCCATAGTACCTGCATAAAAAGATAACATAGAGATATTAAGCTTTAGAGAGGAATGTATTTCTATTCACTAGAGATGATCATGAAATAAAGCATCATATCGAGAAAATTCTAAAATTCACGTACCTGCAATAGAAGAAGGAAAAAAAACTATAACAGATTCATGGTAGTGGTAATTAAGCTATGTCGTAATTACCTCATCTCTTAATACCCATACACTTACCACCGAGTAATTCTAAGAGATTAATTAAAAAGGAGAGTAGTCTTAAAAGGTGAGGCAACCTTATCTTGTTTAAAGCTCTGTGAACATGAAGCCTAGGGACATTTAAGAGAGGAAATTAACATTACCTTGTTTTTTTTGTATACCAGACAATGGACGAGGCATTTGATTATTAGCTCGGTGACTAAGAAACCCAGTTATCCATAGAACCGGGACACGTTCGTTTGTATTATGGCATTCTGAGGCATTTGATTCTACCTCAAAGACTAGGAAACCGAGTTATTCAGAGAGGTGGGGACAACCTTAGGGACTTTCAGAAAGGTAATTAAGATTACCTTGACTCTATGGTGACTAGAAAACCATAGGAGAAGCTCATTTGTGTTCTGTCATCAGGGACTTAGAGAGGTAATTAAGATTACCTCGACTCAACGATGAGGCATTTGTTATAGTTTGGTGACTAGGAAACCAAGTTATCCGTTGGACAGGGACAAGCTCATTGGTGTTCTACCATCAGGGACTTAGAGAGGTAATTAAGATTACCTCGANTACCATCAGGGACTTAGAGAGGTAATTAAGATTACCTCGACTCAAGGATGAGTCATGACAAGCTCATTCGTGTTCTACCATCAGGGACTTGCAGAGGTAATCAAGATTACCTCGACTCAAGGATGAGTCATGACAAGCTCATTCGTGTTCTAC
>OVBI01002144.1:0-23610 GCA_900406495.1 Sisymbrium altissimum | reverse complement strand
AAATTTTCAAAGTCCCAACATTATTAATTTATAGAGGTTTTACTGTAATTTGTTTTACGTGCGTGATGTGATTTTTACTGTACATAGTAAATTTGATATATATTTTTTTGTTTAGTATACTTCATGTATAAATTCTATTTTCCTAGCTTCACTTCATTTATAACGTCATCCGAACGGCGCCGAAGTTATTTATCGAACTCGGTGGACCGTAAAATAGTACTAATTGCAACATTTGCATCCGATTTAAAAAATGTGTAAACTACCACTAGTCAAATGCCTAATTTCTATAGTATTATATAGTACGTCCGCGTGCACAGTCACTGTTAACGATGTCCAAAAAGAACGAAGATCCCGCGTTTGGTTCCAATGCAATCAGGTGTCCCAAATCGACGTCTCTTAAATTTAAATTGACTTCATACAAATCATATAACAACAATGCAAGCATTTTTCTTTATCATATTTCTCATCAAAACTTTTTTCTTTTTCCCGAAGATTTCATGTATTTTTTTTTTGTCTTACCTTTCCCTTAACGTAATTTTAACTCAACGAAAGGATAACATACTACAACACCTTGTTCTGGACACCCACACGGATATGGTCCTTACTTTCGGCCCATTTAAAAAACTGGAGGCATCTATCCGTGGACTTTCCTCTTCTCAGGGATTAGTCTGTGCCCTTCCATAGGCCTGGGATTACCCTGAGTTATCAAACAAAAAAAAAGAAAAGAAAGAAAGGATAACATTTATAAATTTCTTAGACCAAAAAAAAACATTTATAAATTTCCGGGGAAATATGGATCGGAGAGAACTTATCATCGACTACTTGAGTTACAAGGCCCATTTATTTATAATGGGCCATAAGCCCAGTTATGCAACAGAAAGAGAGAGAGAATAGAGAGGAAAGTGGCGATACGGCTTCAACTTTCCCGCCGGAAAATCTCGATTTTCTAAAACCTAAAAGCGACAAAAAAAGGGGGATTTGAGACTTGGAGATTGAGAGATTTCCAATAGAAGAAATGGAGGGAAAGCAAGCTGGATCTTCACTAGATCTGTTGATAGCTTCGTTCAACAGACGAGTCGGCGAGTTGCAGGAACTCGTCATCGCCCGAAACAGTGAGTCGAGTTTCAGTTTCTTTCAACACAAATACAATTCTTCTCTAAATCCATTTGATTGACCTAACTTTCGACGCAGTGTATCCGAAGAGCAGCATCCCGGATTTAACGGCGATCGACACGGCGTTGAGCTCGATGGAGCTTCAGGTTCAGTCAATCAAGGATCGGCTCCGTGAAGAGACCGAAGCTATTCCAAAAGCCAAGGTACGTCCGGAATTAGATTCTATAAACGGTTATTAGTTGTGTAATTGATTTGATTTGAGTAAGTTTAGGGTTTTAGAATTCGTTTCCTCGTGTGTTGCTTGTAGAAACTTATTGAGGCGTCACTGAAGCAACAAGGGACATTGCAGAAGATGTCTGTTTATGCTCCGTCACATTTTCCTGATAAGACTACAATGTTGAATTCAGATCTAAACAGATGGTATATAGCGACATTACACTTGAGTAGCCTTTTACTTCAATAGCTTTGTATATCATATGGTTTTTTTTTTTTATATATGCTAAGCTGGACTGAGATTATTGTGTTTTTTTTAATACCAGTTTACTCCAAGAAAATGTCAAGATGCACGAAGTGAGTTCCGCTCTCAGCTCTTTGAGATCTGAGGAGGAAGCACCTGTTTTACCCAAGGTAGCGCGTGCATTTATATATATACTTTGTTTTGTACAAAGAGACTTTGTGGTTATGATGAATTGTAGCTAGTGGTGTTGCATTCTCTTATCACTGTATATGGTTAAACCATTGGGTTTCGTTTTCAGGAGAAGAAAGGTCGTGGTTCTCCTCCGCTTTGGTACATCACTATTGAAGAACTCAATTCCCTCTCATCGTAAGTACACTTTACTTTTTTTTGCTCTCCGTGTTTATGTGAAATGTAAAATTGATTTTCTGAGATGTTTCTCAAAAATAAACAGATACATGAGAGGAAGGCTCACTTTAGAGAAAGTGAATGCGGCTATCAATGACATGGCTTCATACGCTGAAGCTAATGCTCATATTATTTCAGCTCCAAAACAAAAGGTATTACTTACATATGCCATACTCTGTTGATCGGTTTTGCGGATTTGATTTATATGCGAAAATTGTACTGACTCTTTGTTTGTTATCTTGTGGAGCTTGCGGAAAACCTCTGGGAGAAAGCATTGGTAAGCTATTACTTTTGAAGGATGTTAATATCTTATTTATGGATTCTTATGCTGAATATCTTGCTGAGAGATGGTTGTGAGAAACGTATTAGTAACTGATTACCTTGAAACTCTTATATGCAGAAACTACGAGACATTGTAACATCGGGAGCAGTAAAAGGCAAGCATTTCTTTCTTGAAACTGATATGAAGGGACCAATGTTGAAACTAGACAACACAGGCAAAGCCATACTTACAGTAAGTTAAATCTGATCCCTTGATTTCAACAACTAACAACATTTTGATACGTTGTTAACTCCATTCACCAGAATCAGTCAACACTTAAAATTACATAATAATTGTCATCTTTTGATGTCGTTTACAGGTTCTTAGACACCTTGGTCGTGTTACTGAGACTCGGATCGGTCAAAACCGCGTCATCATTCTTATGAAGCCTAGTTAGAAAACAAACCAACTTTCTCCGGTTTGTCATTTTCAAAAGCAAGGGGCAAGGATGTTGTCATTAACATCCATTGCTTGCTTCTTCTCGGAAGCCTCCTTCTACCTTAGAAGGACTACTTGTTGTTTGACCGTATTGAGCCTTATCTTTAGACTGTTCTGCCCAACAAGCTCCACTAGGCCCAGTACGAACTTTGTTGCCCTTTTTAATATCTCCTATTTGCACAAAAGTAGCAAAACTCGATTTCCGTTGCTTTGTTGTATTTTAAACGTAATTTCGCCGAAGCATTTGTGAAAATTATTTTCTTATTATATTTGGTTCAAGTTTCAGTGCACAAATGGCCTGTCCCATTCAAATCTACAAAGTAGCAAAACTCGGTTTCCGTTTTTATTTAGCTGTACATAGTTCACTTATATAATACTAGTATATACATAAACCTCCAGGATCTTATGTAGCTTATGTGTGACTGTCTATAACTCTATATATCTAGACTAAAGGTTTGAACCAAAGTAGACCACCGAGTTCATTTGATTTTGAACAAAACCCAAAAATATGTAGCTTCATCTTAAATAAGATATATTCGATGTGTTAAATGCCAATTCTTCTCTTTAAAACTTGGTTTTTAGTTTCAGCTAAATTGTAAGCCAATGGCTATTGACCTCTAGTAAATTTGGTTATAATTCAGGGACGTTTTTACTCCGAACAGAGCAACGCATTATTATTCATGTCTAGAACGAGAAAATACAAAGAGGAAGTAAGAAATGGAATGGAGGTGGTCTGAAGGTGGTCCAGGAAAGCAGGAGAGCGAAGACTATTTTGCCTCAGAAACATTCACAATTTCACGTTTATCCATAATGTCTGTCCCAAACGTTTTGTCTTCTTTTTTCATATAAACCGATTAATCAATTTTAGTCATCGTTCGTTCGTGCAAACACACAGAAAACATTATGCATAAAGACAAAACACATACCACAAACACTCTCACCGCATAGAAAATTTTCCACATTTATTACCAACCAACTGATATCAAATAATTCATTTCTAGTATGTTGTGTTGTAACCTAAACTTTATAATTACAAGAAGAGACAATCATAAATTCTCTGCAGCCACGTTTTAGACTATATAGTTATACAGAGTTCTCCATCACCATTTTCCTTCGTTTCTTTTCAAACGAATCATTTAACTCGGCCAAGAAAGATAAGGTCGGTCCAAACGCATTTAATGATTCAAATTTGTAACCCTTGAGAGTTGAGAATTTACTACGCCGCAGTAAGATTAATAAATCTAGGCCGCCTTAATAGTGTGAACTGAAAATGCAATCATGAAACCAAAGAGAACCACCCTCTTTGAAAACTATACGAAAATTATGTTTCATTATTTCTAAAAGGTATTTAAATTGTTTGAAAATAGATAAACATAGAAATTCTCCCTTTACGCGGTACACAGACCAGACAAAATCAGAAGGGCTCCTTTCTTTTTCTCCGGTATCTATTTTTAATTCCATTTTTTTTTTATAAACCTAAAATTCGATTAATTATTTAGATAGAAACATGATTAGACTATATGGTTACGTTACGTGTATTCATTCTACTTACCACTATCGACCAAACCCATACGGCCTAATAGAGCGGAGCTCGTTGCGGCGGCGTATTCTTCCGTCGGTTTAAATAGTTCGCCGGAGCTTCCGTGTTAGTCGAAGAAACCGCCGTCGTGACTCTCCGGCAAGTCGTCGTCAAGCTGCTTCTTTTCTTCCGAACGATTTCAGTAGTGGCGGTGCAAGCGAGCGCCTGACACCAGAACATGTCCATTCCTCCGTTACCGCCAGACCCGGAAGACGTACGGGTCGACCCGGTGGGTTCGAGTGTGGAGCTCGGCGTCAACGTGGTTCCATCGTCGGTTAAAGGAAGAAACTTGCAGACTCGGAGAAATCCCGAGAGTCCTCTTTGTCTCATTATGACGTCACTGATCTACACACAAAAAAAAAGACCAAACAAAGAGACAATTTTTTCTTTCTGTGAAATATGATCGTACACGCGTGTGATTACTAGTGCATCGAAAAAAGAACAAACATAAAAAAAAAAGAGAACATCGATTCAGAAATTGAATTGAATTGAACATTTTTGAAATAATTTGAACTAAAAAAAAAAAACGTTACTTTTTATACTTTCAAAAAGAAGAAGGCAGATCATCACCTTGCAGGAGAGAGAGCAGAAGCTGTAAGGAGACTGGAGAGAACGGTCACAGGTGTTGCAAAAGTTGCCGGAACCACGAAACTGTCGAGAATGAGGCCTTTCATTGATGAACACAACTTTCGAACTGTTCGTTATGTATGGCTTTAATCATCATCATCATCATCATCATCAACACATACACACAAAACGAAACAAAAGGAAAGAAAGAAACGTGTATTAATTGAAAGAAAGTACTACTATAGCTGTAAACTTAGGGCACAAGAACCCATGAGAATTGGGTTGATCGATTAAGAGAGTGCTAAAGAGTAATAAATTAGGAAAATTTAATTATTAGAGTCTTTGAGACAGAACCAACAAACCTGAATTAAAGAGCAGTCCATTAGCTTCGAACCATCATCTACCCTCAAAACGTCGTTATACACATATCTTCTTATCTGCAAAAGATTAAAGTTTTAAACTTTGTTTTTATTTTCAAAGAGTTAAAAAAAAAAAATGAATGAATTTTCTTTTTTTAGTTTGAAAAGAGACCTGAAGAAGACGATGAGAGGTGTGTGAAGGGAGACAGTGGGGACAGATGCTAAGACAACAGTCGATACACAGAATGTTCTTCTCGTTCTTCTTAACACCTTCATGCTCCAAACAAGCGTTGAAAAACTTGTCCTTTAACAAAACCTCAAGCCATGCAGGGAATTCCCCAGTTTCCATCTGCAGAATTGAACCAAGCAAATACCCATTTTTCAAATTTCGGTTTTTTTTGTTTGGACCAAACAAAAAGAAGCAAAATTTAGCAAAACCGGAAGGAAAGAAAAGGATCATAACCAACCATGACTCTATTTTCTATCTCTTCTCTATATTTGTGGGAGGAGGTGTCTTCTCGGGGAAGGGATAAAAGTAAAGGTCAAGGTCAGGCGAATTTGAGCTCTCAGTGGTGAAATTGACTCACCATTCCCAGAAAGAGAGAGAGAGAGAGAGAGAGGAAGAGAGAGAGAGCGGCGCCTGGAGAGAGTGACCACTTAGCTTAAATTTAAATGAGTCATCTCGTCCTTTCTTTCTAGTCTTAGGACGTGCATTCTCTTCTTCGTTAATTAATCTGTTTTTTTTGTTAGTTAACGGTGATTTGTTAATTCTTATTTTTTTAAAAAAAAATTGTATCATTAGAGAATTTATTATCTCACTTAGGATCAGATCATTCTTAGATGACGTGTGTAGATGAGAAATGATAATTGGGGGGTAATTACTAATTATCATCAGCTTAGTAGTTGATGATAGATGAAAAGACCTTTAACCCACAGTAGCAGAATAAAATGTTGAATAAAAAAATATGCTTCCGTAATAGTGAAGTATCATAATATTACAAGTAGAAAGATCATTTTTCTCGTATTTGACAGTCACTATAAATTTTAAATGCCGTATCTGTTTTTTATTTAATGATCAAATAATGTCATAGAAAAACTTTATGGTTTTAAAAGATTTTCAGTCTGTTTGTGGTCTCTATAAAGAAAGAAAAAATTTTAAGATGATAACCAATGTTAGTTATGAATTTTTTTTTGAAAAGAAAATTCAAATCCTATTGGTGTGAGTATTTTTGTAGCTGTTATTTATTTCGTGTTTTGCTCTCTCTGTCAGGTTAACTGTGCAAAAGTGCTAAATGACAAGACTCTCTCCCCAACAGTCTACTTTTCATTTTCTCAATGGCAATTTCGTAAAACCTACCTACTAGTAAAAAACAATTTTCTCTTTTTAACTAATTGCTTCCAACACATTAAATTGTAAATGTGAATAACAAACCCAATTTAGTTGTCCAAATCAAAAGCCAAAGAATCTTAACCATTGGCATCCAAACAAAATTAAACTAAGCACCATTTATAACCAAATAACATATGATATAACTTTTTTAGTACTATATTGAATATAGAAAAAATAAAATATAGAGAGAGCAAATTCCAAGAAGAAGAAAGCCTAAGACCTCTTGTCACACAGCTGTAGACTCTTCTCGAAAACCAGTGCGAAGTTGATGCATGGGACTTTTATTTCATTGCTTATACTACTATAAAAACCTATACACACTAGGCCACCTATATTGTTTTTGTTTACTATAATTTAAAATAAATCTCAACTATCAATTTGAATATGACGATTTATTGAAAAATAGATTTTAATTTGAGAAGGCAAACAAATTCTAAAATGTGTGTGTGTGTGTATGTATGTATATTGTATATAGAGAGAGAGGAGATGGGACAGAGAGGTGGATCAGAGTGTGTGTACGGAGGGAGAGCAGCAGCCTCAGGCAGAAGACGACGCCCTCTGCTTTTGATCTGATCCGATTCGATTTGATCCAGCTGTCCCCTTTTATCGTTAAAGCATTTTCTCTAGTTAACGATCAGGGTAGCTTCGTCATTTTCTCTATCTATGAGGGCCTTGGGCTTTTTACACTTCCGTTGGGCTAGTTTCACCCGGCTCGTTGCGGTTATTATTCTGATTTGGGGGAGTCTTCATACTTGTTGATACTTGATAGCATAGAATCGATGTTGTTAGTTTAGTTAAATGGCGTCGTTGCAGAACGAACTTTTTATCTAACAACCGAAATCGTTGGTAACCAAATGGTCAAATGAGAGCAAGGGACAGTGACACGCGACCCACGATTTTGTCTTCATTTTATGATTTGATGTCCCACAAGAATTAAATGAATAACTTATAAATGTGCATGCCATTATGGAATTTACGCATAATGCTGTGATGAATGCTGACCCGGTAAAAGACAACAATATAAAATAGCTGTCTGCTTAGCTTTTTACCACGTCAAATAGATTAAAAAAAAATTCACAGTTTTTTAATATCAAATGAAACTACAATTCAGTTGAATCTCCCTTGTTTGTTTTTTAATTTACAAAAATATACATTACACCAGTTTGTACTCGTATGGTAACATAATAGTTACATTAACAAAATCATTAGGCTCTATATCCTGGTTCCATGCTTAAGAGATTGCATTTTCAAATCCAGTAACAATCATACCAGTAAAAAAAATCGTGAGTATGCAATGTAACATGACTAAAATTCATATTTTGCCGACGGGATATAATTCAACTGGTGACAGTGACAATATGTATGAAAAAGTGCTATATCAGCATTTGCTGTTGAAAATGCAAGCGATACGTTAATCAGAGTGCTTAAGCTCCGTTATTTATTTCTTTTGTAATTCGAAATGGTAAAGGGATATTCTCCTATCAACCACATCTAGATGCGTACGATTTGACTATTATATATTCTTGTAACAGGAAAATTTGAGAAATGTACTGTATAACAGTATAAGTACTATTAAAACACACAAATATCTTTGCTTGGTTTTCTTTCTAGTGGCATATCTGAAAGAGATAAAGCCTGTATTTCGGTTATGATTAAGACACATAAATAGTTTAAACCGCGAATATTACTAACATAATTATAAACAATTAGCACTAACAAATGTTTGCTAAAAGCATCACAAAGACGTGAATAAAAGGGAAAAAAAACAAAAGCGAGAATCTGGGAGATGAGTTTCGGACGACATGTCTTGGTAAAAGGTGTCTTCAAAGCTATGATTAGTCTCAGTGGTCAATACTCAAAGTTTGATACCAGCAAAGGCTTCGTCTTAATAATTTGTATAAAGGCATCAATAATACTTTAATTTTCACTGTTTACTTATTAGCAAAACTATCAATAATGACCAGAGAAACACACACTTGCTGGTATTTCTTTATAGCAAAACTATCAACAAAGGTTACGACCGATCTCAATTTCTGTATTAAATATAAGAGAATGATGATATATAAAAGAGAAAAGAATGTAGAAAGTGGATACCACACTTAATTTTCGTGCCGTTCACATTTATAGATACAAGTGTTGACAGTTAACGTAGACGCAAGGTTAAACCCTTTCTCTATTTTAAATCTATATACCGATCAGTAGCAAATTACATAATATACTACTTAATTACCACAGTTTACTAACTCACTCATTGGATATTGTCTGTTATGCTATGGAAATACCCGCACAGTCGGTTTAGCAAATTTTCACTTTGTTACCGTTAAACCAAATGATGAAAATAAAAAGTCAGCGGAATTAGAGACGAGCGTGAAAAAACATAATAAAATAAAATAAAAAACTATAATGTAAAAAAAAAAAAGAAAGTAAGAGTGGGAAAGGGAAAGGCTTTGTGCATTCCTTTCTTCCAATGCATCCAAAGCACCATTAATCCTTAGAAGCGAGAAAAACCTTTGGAGTTTTGACTGTAACTTAGTGGGCAATCAAAATCAAAGTCCCTTTCGCTTCACAAATCTCTCAGTTTTTGCGGGACAAAAAGGATAATTTTTTGTTTTCTTTTGGGCTTTCTTTGTTGGTCTTCTTTGGTCATTGTTTGATTTGAGCGATGCGGGAAGTGGAGACATCTGCAATCACAGCAGCTCCTCCACAATTCTCAGCCATGTTTCAGAAACTAGCCATGGCTGTCAAAACCAAGACTTACGAGTTCTTCACCGAAGATGGCGAGAGGGTCGGCGTCGATTCCGATGATGCCGAGGGTTTCTCTCTCCTCGACTCCGCCGAAGACTTCATCACCGATCAGAAAGTCGTCGTCCTCAAACCCGATAGACCCTTTACTCCCAAAACCCCTTCTTCTCCGGGGAACGATGCTCACGTGGTTAAACCTAATCAGTTGAAGCTTTCTCAGGTTAGGAAATTGGATGCCCAAACGGGATTGAGTTTGATTTCTTCTGTTTTCGCTACCGTCTCTTCTTTCGAAGCTTCGTATCTTCAGTTGCAAGCCGCGCACGCTCCGTTCGTTGAGGAGAGCGTCAAGGCTGCTGATAGAGCTCTCGTCTCTAACCTCCAGAAGCTATCTGATTTGAAGCAGTTTTATAGAAACTATCGCCAAAGTTTGGATTTTGAGTCTGATTTAGCGATGGGTTCTTGCTTAGAGTCTCGGGTGCAGGAGAATCAGAGCAAGCTTCGAGCTTTGGAAACTGTGTCAAACCGGTTACAAGCTGAGATGGACGCTAAGGATTTGCAAGTTTGGAGCTTGAGGAACAAATTAGGTGAGATTCAAATGTCTAATTCCAAGTTGTCAAAGAGATTGTCTAAATCAGCGTCCAGTGATGTTCTCTTGTCGGTTAAGGTTTATGAGTCTTTATTGCATGATGCCTTTAAAGCTGTTCAGAAGTTCACTAGGATTCTGATTGAGTTGATGGAAAAAGCTGGGTGGGATTTGGATTTAGCTGCTAGCTCTGTTCATCCTGAGGTAGTTTATGCTAAGAAGGGACATAACCGGTATGCATTGTTGTCGTATGTTTGCTTGGGGATGTTTCGTGGTTTCGATGGACAAGGATTTGATCTGGATGAGGATGGTGAAGAAGAAGAAGAAGAATCTGAGAGGAGTTCTTCTTCAGATTCTTCGTTGAGAGAATTGATGCAACATGTGTCGAGCAATCCCATGGAGCTTCTTGATAGAGATAAAGAGTGTGCTTTCTCTAGATTCTGCGATAAGAAGTATCACGAGCTCATTCATCCGAACATGGCATCTTCGATATTCAGCAACATGGATCAAAATGAAGCTGTGTTGAGTTCTTGGAGATCTCTGAGCACATTCTATGAGTCTTTTGTCACGATGGCTAGCTCGATCTGGACCCTTCATAAGTTAGCCTTGTCCTTTGATCCTGCTGTTGAGATTTTCCAAGTTGAAAGTGGAGTGGATTTTTCGATCGTTTTCATGGAGAATGTCTTGAGAAGAAAACAAGATAAGAAGTTGTCGATGAATCCTACTCGAGCCAAAGTAGGGTTCACAGTGGTTCCTGGGTTCAAAGTCGGGTGCACGGTGATCCAGTCTCAAGTTTACCTGACCGGCTTCAAATGTAAATGAAAAGAGACCGATGGTTTCAAGTTTCTTCCCGTGAAGCTGGTTCAAGGGACTTGGCAGCTCGAAGAATATAAGGGTTAATTTTTTACTTACTTCTGTGATTAACTGTGTTTTTTAAAGTCTGGTTTGAGTTCTTGATTTCGTTTAAAAAATGTATAGAAAGCTGTGGTGATTCTTTCTTCCTTTGGATCAAGACTAAGTTTGGATTGCAAAAAAAAAAAGAATTTACATTGTTTCTCTTCATCTTAGTAAGTTGTAACAGATATTGTCAAAATGTAAGTTTTACCAATGCGTTTCAATTTGATCAGCTGTAACATTCATCTGTTTTCAGTGTAGCAAGGAGTAGCATTTCGGGTCGGGCTATCTCACTCGACGCTCATATATAACCATGGGCTTAATTTATCAAACTAGGCCCTAATTTGGGATATTATCGTCAATTAAATATGGGCTGTTCAGTCATATCATGTGATTACTATTCTGCTTAAATAATTTGTGGGCTTAATAAGGCCCGTTTATCACCACATTAATGGGGAAGTAGTGCACGCGTGTAAAGGTCCACGTGGCATTAATATAAAACATTCCTTCGTCGCATCTTCAAAACAAATTAGTTGGCATGGCGGGCTTGACCAAGTTGTACTATTCGGTACGACGTCATTTTACGTACTATCAACGAACGACAAGCTTAACGACTAACGAGGATTATTGTAGTATATTTGTATACGATCCTCGATTGTTTGTCCTTTTTTTTCTTCTTCGTTGACTATCGATTTATCGAACAAGAAAGTGAGACGAAGATTGTCGAATTTAAAACGACTTATTGTTCGTAAAAAAAGGTATTTAATTCACCGCGGATTAAGGAACCGACTAGCGTTTTCGAACAACGATTATCTTTGCTTTATGTGAGGGCAATTACGCTTTAACGACGTGTTATTAATCGGACGTTTTTTCCCATAAACCTTTAATTTGACCTTCGAGGCTTCGAAAAGAGTTCATGCCACGTCACGTACGATTATCCGTACATATAGAGACAAAATATTAGCAGCTATACCTACATGCTTTAATACTATTTTACAATATCTCTAATGGAAATTTCACCTTTAACACCCACTTATTTATCTTTTTGCTTGACAACGGTAAGCACCCAACTTGTATATGAATTTTAAATCAACTATAATGTTATTTTATTTTAATATATTAGAATGGATTTCGTTTAAGACAAGATTTCATTGTCATTTAAAACAAATATAACCCTTTTATTAACTCTTTTTTTTTTTTTACCGTAATCAAATGAAGCCAGTAGCTCTAAACTTCTGATAATAAACATTTGCGTATATTTTTGTTTGTTCCATGATCTCTACCTGCTTTTATCATGTGTGATGTGATTGCTTATATATTTCAGCATTATTCAAGTTATGAGTATATTACAAGAATACTGAATTCCATGTCTCAACATTTTATTATTCTTTCAACACACACATTCAGACAAAACTTTGCATAATATCTCAATTTTATAAACTGCGATACGAGTTAGGACCCCAAAACACATGCAGGGAAAGTTAATTAATCTATTTCTACATACGTTCTTTTGTTAAACATGCAGGAAAGTTTATTAAATATGTTGATATAGAACGATCAACAACGATGTGTTTTGTAGAGTCACTGCGATTAAATAATTAAGATACCCAATGTAGGTAATGGATTATTGGATTGTTTCACACTGACAAATATAAATCATACAGTATTAATTATCTATTAACATTTTACAAGCCAACTCAAACGCAACCGAATTGGGTGACCAACGTTTAAATTTTAATATCACTATATAATATAGTATTATCGTATTTTGTATTTTGAGCTGACTTCCTTTCCTTTGTTGTCAACTCCTTCTAGTGTTTCTTAATTTCATTAGCCATTTTAAAATTCAAATTGGTTTCATATCATTTTCAGCCGGAGATGAAACGCCAAATTGAACTATCTATATATTTTATTTGTCAACAAGTTGAATAATCTATTTTGAGATCAATTAAATGTTAACGTACATTAATTAAACGTTATGTGGCTTTCTAGGGATGTCTCTGTCTTTCTTTCGTTGAGTTTCGATTTGAATTTTCCTTATTAGGAAAAATATAAGACAAAATTTTGTTCTTACCTTAAAGATTAAAGTGTTGTTCGAAAGTCATCGCATTGTGTTGTTGGATACTTCGAGGAACCTCACAGTTGACAAATATTGTATACTCGTTTGTCGTATAAACTTATATATCCGTTTGACCCGAAAATAAAAAACCCTATATGCGAAATCAAAAATGCCAATTTAACGCTAGGCAAGATATAATACAATAATGGAAGATTTTTTCTTTGTTGTTCTATTATTAATTATAATGTTGAAAGCCAGTATTGTTTTGCAGTTCTAATGACTTATGAATATTCCCCCCGGAAAGTCTCGGATTCTATTTTGTTACGAGAGTTTTTGGCCTTTTGGGTCCTTAAAAAAAATTGTTTTATTTTTCTTTCCAAAATTGTATTTAATTATGTAATAGTTTACATTTCTTTTCAATAGTATATATCAATTTATCATTTAAACCAAGTAGTTTTTGTTTCAGTTGCATGTCAAGTTCCTCTAGATAATGAAAAAGTATGGCCACTTAGAATCAAGGCTGTTTGGAGATATTTAGTCTCGATATGAAGATGCAGCCTGCAGAGCTGGGACGAACTCTTCAAATCCATTTTAGTCGGAAAAAAAACAATTTATTGAATTTAGCAATTTCGTGCGAAATAGTATAATGGTTTGGTTGGAGTTTGAAGTCCGGACAAACGCGAGGCAAATGGGCCCTTCATTCGTAGCTGCGAGTGACACGTTCGTGTTCGTGTACTTAATGAACTTGTACGGAGTCATGGAGCGATGAATATACTAATATAAACTATAAAGTATCGTTTTCAAAATGAAAAAAAATAATACTCATCTCACACGTAAACCCTATTCTATGGCGTAACTACACATCATCAGTTCTAATTTCGTTGAATAAAACAACATATACATACAATTAAACATACGCTGAATATAAAAAGATGCACATATATATATATATATATGTGTATGTATTGTATCAAGTCCATGTACGCATATTAATCTGCCAGTTATTTATCCGAAAGATTCTGAAACAGAGCAACAGCACTTGAATATAAAAGTAAATATAATTTGTGGGACGAATCTACTTGATCACACACAAACATATTAGCTATAACGATAATCGTCTTTTAGCCTGGAGGCATTAAAAAAATATAAATGAATAATCCAAAAACTTTTGTCTGATTAGATTAGCACAAAATGGTCTTAATTGACGTCCAAAACTCAGATCTGTCTTCAGTTTGTTTTTAGTCTGTGCGACTGTGCGTTTCTTGTATGCATATGCACATATCAATAAGGAGGCATCATCTAAAGGACACACCCGTACAGGCGTACACAACCTTTTTTAATAAACCTTGTTGCCAACATAACGTGCAGCTAAAATGATCAATGTCATAATGAAATAAAATATATATAAGAAAACAAAATATTTAGAAGATGCGGTTTGATCTCTTGTGAAGTGTTATTACCTACCATCGATACAGAAAATGTTCGCCACGTGGATATCACACGTGTGTTGGCATCATAATTGTCATCAAACAACATATGTTCCAGCGGTTGAATGACTCATCCTCTTCACTGCATTCAACACCAAAATTTAGTTGTAAGGTTTAATTAGCAAGTTAAACATTACGAAAACAAATTGAGATAAAGAGGTGAAATACTTAAGAAAATGGTGTTTTAATGCTTGATTAAAGTCGTTTAATTAAAACCGTGGAGTTAATGGAGAATTTTTTAGTTGAGAAAAGCAAAAAAGAGACGTTTTACCCCCAAAATCTAATCTAACGGTTGAGATTGCTTTCTCCTCATCCAACCGTCCCTAGATATGACTCAGTCTTCTTCTTGGCTCCTTCTCTATTTAAACTTCTTTGCCTCTCACTCTGCTCTTCCCCTTTAGCGTTTAGACAGCCACAGAATCCTCAAAACCCATTTTCTTCTTTCCGCTCTCAAACCTCCGCCGTTGATTATCTAAACCGATCAACCAAACGATATTTATGAAAAAAAAACAGAGCTTTTAAACTCCACAAGTTTGTATATTTGCTCTGAAACAGAGTAAAACAGTCTTGTTTCAGTTTTGTGGCGTCAGACATTTTTATTTTGATCTTCACTTTCCTGTTTCTCTGACTTATATTAACTGTCTCGGATCTGTCTCCGGTCTGAAACTAAAACTCTGTTCCTTGTTCTGTTTTTCAACGATGAGGAGGTTAAGAGGGATCAAGATAAGAAGACCAATTCAACGAATCTCAAGATGGATCCTTCGGAAAACACGACTCCGCCGTTCGAGATACATCCGGTTAAGCCCAGCTCGACCGGTTTGCAAACCAAGAGCCATCACAAAACTCTTAAGCTGGGGTCGCAGTCTCACATCCCACAGCGCCAGGTTTCTCGGGTCTAAGATATCAAACTCCGGATACATACCTATCGGTAAGGATCCGATTCAAAATAAACCCGACCCAGTTCCGAAAGGTCACTCGGCGGTTTACGTTGGTAAAAAAGACGGCGACTTTCACAGAGTCTTGGTGCCCATCGTTTACTTTAACCATCCTCTGTTCGGTGAGCTTCTGAGAGAGGCAGAAGAAGAATTTGGGTTTTGTCAAGAAGGTGGAATCACCATCCCTTGTCCTTATTCTGATTTCAAACGGGTTCAGACCCGTATTGAATCCGGGTCGGGTTTTGGCAAACTTCCCTGGAGCCGGCGCCGGCAATAACCACGACGGGAAAAGATGATTGACGATGTCACGATGATAATGATGAAAAAAAGTTCTTTTTTTTAAACTCTTTTACTTTTTTTTTTTGCTATCTTTTGTGACCTTTTTCACTTTTTACCTTTTGTTTTGTTAGATATATGTATATGGGATAATGTGGAAGTGAGATTTTTTTTAGTTTTAAACTAAAGACACGATACTGTAAATAATTGAGAGATTTTTAATTTTCCGCAATTGCATGAGTGCTTTTGGTAGGACTATATGATTATGAAATTATGATTAAGATAGTGATTTTAAAGGTGAATAATAAAACCAAAGAAAAAGTTTAACACGATTCTATTCATCTCTTGGGACCTACACGAGATTTTGCTATCAATCACAATAATTCATCATTGTTAATCCCACTAATTAATTCTGTATATACGTAGTTGAAAGAAAGAAAAAAAAACCATATACATGTGTGATGTATATTAGGAAAGTTTGAGATTCTTCTTCTTTTTTTTGAAGATCATAAATATGTAAAAAAAAAAGGGTGCATGGGTCACTAATAAGTCTACAAACGAAGTGAATATTATTGACTTCCAAATTTGATTTGCCTGCGAAATACTGTATTGCTAATTATTCTTTTGTACAAATCTAATTTCACTAATTTATAGTTGGGGTTTAAAATTGTTATTCAATCTAATTTCGTGCAAGGGTTGAATTAGTTTTTGATAAAAAAAGGGTTGAATTAGTGAATATATAAGGCTGGGAAAAATCATGGGGAAAATACTGCTAAAAGGACATATTTTTGGCATTGAAGTGATCGTCGCCATTAGAGTCCTTTTCGATATCTATCGACGTAGCAATGATTTTTGTAGTGGAGAATCCACGAATAATCAAGGAATTTATAGAAAAAAACACATTCATATATTAAGTTTATTTAGCCAACTCAACCGTAAAGAGAACTTAACAAGCATAACTAAATCATTCATATGTGGCTAAAGCATAGTCACGCTTCTTTCCGGTTTGATTTGGTTTTAGTCCAATATATTTAGTTTAGTACTTTACTAGTATTCAGCATGGATCGAAACGAGGATTATCACGTGTTGTTTGTATGGAAGTTCGTACTTCTGAAGTTTATAGATTGGATCAAGAAATGAACCAATTAATTATGCTTGTTAAACAAACATTATTACGTTTGTGTATTTTAATTCGATTGAACCCAAATGAATATTTTTGGACATTTATACAAAAGATTATATATATATAAATATATTTGTTCCGTAATGATCAGTTGTGTGTTTTTATAATATAAAAGCAAACTACAGTCTACAAATATTAATTCAAATTAGTGGGAGGTATTTCATATTTTTCCATTGGGGGCTGGATTGGTTGTTGAAGACTTGAAATGCCAAGTTGATTCATAGATTGGTCCAAATTCTATTGAGTTGAAAATTATACGGATAAGTAGTGGCTGTAACACTCAATGATTGTTCTTCTCCAACTCCAAAGGCATAGACCGTGTTAGACGTACGACCTGTTAACCTAANATTCTTTTTTTTTTTTTTTTTTTTTTGGTACCAATGTTAAACCTAATCCTTTTTTTCTACTTCATAACCAAACCAAACTAAACTGAATAAACTATCTTCAGTCATTAAGATGTGAAATATCAGACCAGGTAATTTGCATATATGTAACTCTTTTGTTTTTTTTTGGTTAAGACAAATATTTTTTTCGTTAATTTTGCTAATTATGAATCAGATTTTTAATATATTTTGCTAAACACTGGGATTTAATAGCTGATACAAAGTGGTCCAATCACCACCGAGCAGAAAAAGAAGAACAAGTTTAACAGGTGTATTAGTGAACAAGGCTATCAAACATGGGCTTTGACTCATTCACAGCTCAACAGCCCAATAGTATAATAACAAGTTTAACAAGTATAATAGTGAACAAGGCCATAAAACATGGATTTTGACTAATTCACAGGTCAACAACCCAAAAGGCTTTTTTTATTTTCCATTGAGTTATTTTTATGATTTGGATTGTTGTAATTGCCAGTTTAAATTGGATGGTGATATGGTAATTGTATAGTATTAACAGCTTAGCACAAGGAACAGTGCTAGGTTTATGGGTTAAAAAAGCTCCTACTCCAACTCTAGACAAGGTATATACTAAGATCGAACTTGAAAAGCATTTAATTTGAAGTCTTGAGTTTCGACCGAGTATCTATCTTTTTGGCGGTTTCGTGGTCTCTAGTGAGTAAATTAATATATGAAAACCACAATGGCTAGCTTTTGTTTACATAAAGGTTTAGAAAGAGTAGAGTTTGAATTCATAAAAGAAAACCTCGTTCATCATGATTAAATATTTAAATACCCTCAATTGTGTCTCAACTAATATGTCTCAAAAGATCGATCGTTACTAATTAACATAAAAGAAACCTCAAGAGTAAAGAGACTTTTTCCAAGCTAGAGTTTATTTAACATCTTAAGAGACTCTGTTTCTATCAGTCTCGGCTTCTAAACGTTTACTTCAGACTCTCACTACCCCCCCTTCCTCGAGGCTCGACCTTGTCCTCTCGGCTCTTGACGACGCGTCACAGTGATCTCACAGACAAACCCTAAACTTAAGCCAACCAATCCATCGCGCCGCGAAGAAAACCTTGATTCCTTGATCGACGGTGAAGAGGGTCTCATAGAGGCTCTGGTAAAACAAACGTGCAAACCCTAACTAAGTCGACAGTGAAGAGACTGTTTCCCATAAACTCGTCTCTATTTTGTTTTGTTGTTACAATAGAGACTCTTTCTGAACTAGAGTCTTCAGTAATTATCTTGATCATTTAATAGACTCGATAGTTTCGAAAAAAGAGTATTTTTAACGTAAAAGTATAAAACTAATTAAATTTTGTTTTACTACCCTAGACGCTTACGTCTGACTCTCATCTAGCTTTTAGTCCTCTCGGCTCTCGACGAACCGTCACGGACAAACCCTAAAAGTTGAGCCAACAAATCCATCGCGCGTCAAAGAAAACCCTGATTCCTCGATCGACGATGAAGAGGGGTATCATTGAAGAAGCTCCGGTAAAACGAACGTGCAAACCCTAGGCCAACAGTTAAGAGGCAGATTCTCTCCTCTATTACCCATAAAACTCGTCTCTATTTTTTGTTATCTGTTGTTTTTTTAGTGTTGGTAGGTTTATTTGTTAAAAACTTGAATCTCAATGATGGAAGATTTGATAAGCCAATTGCCGGATGTGTTACTGCACATGATACTCTTGAATCTTTCCACGAGGGATTCTGTTAGGACTAGTGTCTTATCGAGCAGATGGAGACATCTCTGGAAAAGGGTTCCTGGATTGCACTTAATAGGTGAGGCGTACACAGATTCTAAAATCAGGGATTTTCTCCACAGGTTCCTATGTTTGCATAGTGAATCACCCATCTACCAATTCACCTTGAGGTGTAATGAGAAGGATCGTGCTGATGTTGATGGACTCTGGTTAGAGTGGTTGATCGACAAAGTCATTACCCTTGGAGTTCAATGTTTTGCTATTGACGGCTCTACGTATGATCGTATGAGTATGTTGCCCGTGAGCTTTTACAAGTGTGAGACATTGGTACACTTGTGGTTGGAATTTGTGGACCTCGGTGGTTTTAATGATTGTCAGGCGTACTATCTACCTCGCCTTGAGACTATGCATCTAATGTCTGTTACAATCTTAAGTAACGTGGTTCTAGAGATGCTTATCTCGCACTCTCCACTTCTACGAGTCTTGAGCATTCATGATACTATAGTGGGAATCTTGAAACTGCGATCTCAGACGGTTACGAGATTGAGCCTAAGGAGATGTAACCGTCTATATGGTGGAGGAGACTCTGGAGTTGTGATTGACACTCCCCGCTTAGAGTTTCTGTCTATCAGAGATGATCTGTTGGAAAACTTCACATTGGAGAGCGTGAGTTCTTCTATCAAAATGTGTATAGATGTCTACGCAAATATGGAAGCGTTTCGTAATTTCTTTGCAGGGATCTCTGCAGGGGTCACAGATCTTACAATCTCTAGCAAGACTTTAAAGGTATGCATATATGTATTTTAACGCAATATCTTGGTATATTCTTTTTCTTACTTACAAAGCGTTTGGTGCTTGTATTCCAGGGAATCTGTTCTAACTCCAAACTGCAACAACTGCTGCCTGAATTCCAGAACTTGACTCATCTGAACGCTTGTTTCTACACCGACTTGTCAGAGATGTTGCCTATATATCTCTCGACCTGTCCCAACCTAAAATCTCTTGACGTGGTAATGATTGTTCTCTTTGCTTTCCTTGTTTTGCAAGTTTTTGGTTTAGCTGCTTGATGAGCTAGTGACTATAATGTTGCTTGCTTTGTAGGACTTTCATGGTTATCCAAAGATGGCGGAAATCGCAAGCTCACCTGTCCCTCAATGTTTTAAAACATCTATAGAGTATGTGGAGATAAAAATGACCCCCGGGTTTGGCCAAGAGAGAAGCCGGAAAGCTGAAACCGAATTTGCAAAATACATCTTAAAAAATGCAACAATTCTCAAGAAGCTCACTCTATGGTTAGATGGAGAAGAAGACGAGTGTAGCAGTGTCCTTCAGCAAATTCTCACGTTTCCAAATCACTCTTTTGTAGAGGTGAAGATGGGTCAGTTGCCAGCCAAATTTCGACCAGGTCATGTATTTGATATCAAGCCATTCTTTGACCCTATCGGCTTATTTAATTTATCGATGATTACATTTCTTTGAACTTTCGGGTAGTCATAGTCTTTTTTCCTTTCTTCTTCGTATTATTGATTCGATTGCTGAATTTACATGAACTAGTATTCGGTTAAGAAAGTCCTTTGGTCGTGGTCAAGATTTAAATAAAGTTGATTTTACCACTTAAAAAGTTAAAAATTCTCCACTATAACATGAGGAGAATATGTGTGATGGAATCGATCTTGCGAACATATACTAATCAAAAGGACATGATTAAAATGGGACCCTCTTTGCACAAAAGAAGTCTCAAGAAAATAGCTCCCAAACCCCAAATCTTCTTTAATTATGTCTAAATCATTTACGCAATACTCTTTTGTCTATTCAAATAATAAACCAATTCGATCATCCAATTTGTCGAGTTTTTGGTATTGATTCGTTACAAGAGAATGTTTATATTCCAATTGCCAAGTCATAATTACGATTATCGAGTTTTAAGCTTATCTTGGTTTGCATTATTCGTTCTAGACATATCCACACGGACCACACATATCTCTCGGACCGACCCAAATTAATGAACTAAATCACTCTATAAGAATAAAGTAAAATAAAACACTATGAATATACGATAAAATCAAAAACCAAAACCATTTGAAAACAATCCCAAAGAACACCAAAAAGAACAAAAGTATGAGCCCACTCTTTCTCTTCTCTCTCTTCGTCTTCCTCTTCTTCTACTCATCCTCCTCCTCAAGATCTTCATCAGAATCTCACATCTTCATCTACGGTGGATGTTCACCGGAAAAATACTCACCAAACACTCCTTTCGAATCAAACCGCGACACTTTCCTCTCCTCAGTCGTTACTTCCTCCTCCGACGCCTCCTTCAATAGCTTCGCCGTCGGCAACGACTCGTCCTCCTCCGCCGCTGTCTACGGCCTTTATCAATGCCGTGACGATCTCCGATCATCTGACTGCTCAAAATGTATCCAAAACACCGTCGATCAAATCACTCTTCTTTGTCCTTACTCTTACGGCGCTTCTCTCCAGCTCGAAGGCTGCTTCTTACGTTACGAGACCAACGACTTTCTCGGGAAACCAGACACAAGTCTTAGGTACAAAAAGTGTAGTTCCAAGAGTGTTGATAATGACTATGATTTTTTTAAACGGAGAGACGACGTGTTGTCGGATCTAGAGTCGACTCAACTCGGTTACAAAGTTAGCCGGTCCGGTTTAGTCGAAGGTTATGCTCAGTGCGTTGGTGATTTGAGTCCTAGTGACTGTACCGCTTGTCTTGCAGAATCAGTTGGGAAATTAAAAAATCTTTGTGGTTCCGCGGTTGCAGCTGAGGTTTACTTGGCTCAGTGCTATGCTCATTATTGGGGTTCTGGTTACTACGACGTCTCTTCAGGTCGGTCCATAAACTCAAATTCTTCATTTCATCAATTGGCTATTTGCTTTAATTACATAACTTTTTTTTTAATCATCGTTACAACTCACAGATGCACACTAATTTAAACATGGAATATAACACAGTTTTTTTCCCTCTATACAATTTATACATACGTGTAAATTGGAATTACGACATATTGATATATTAATTGCGTAACTTAAAAGTTATATATTGAGTTCATTAGTTATCTTTAATGGACTCTACTTAGTGCCATGATTAAACAATTTAAACTTGTAATAAATTTAATCCAAATGTGTGAGAATATGACCTAGTTTAAAAATCCGCCGCTCGCAAGTGAGAAAAATGACGAGTCTAGTAGCTTTGGTTGCACGAGAAAGCTGAAGAAATCATAATATTTGTTTTTTTTTTTTTTTATCTTTCTTTGTCCTGCAAAGACACCATTAATTGAATAAAATAAAATTAGTCTTTTGAATTATTCGTTGGAAAATTCGAGCATCATGATTATAATATGATTGGTCAGAAAAGAATGTTATTTGCAAAATATTATATAGCTATATTAATATAATATTCTTTTCTTTATAGGCATAGCCACCCATGTCCCCAATTCCAACTTTATTTTATACTACTATATTCTTTATAGCTTGATCGATACCACACGGTAGAAAAGTCACTACATCTTAGAAATTCTAATTCTTAGCTTGATACTATGGTCTTACCTTATTTACTTTGTCACATACTATAAGATCTTTCTAAATTAATCTTATTTTCATTATTAAGATCCAACGAACGGAGATCACGTGGGGAAATCAATTGCGATCATCGTAGGAGTCATTGCTGGATTCGCAATTCTTGTTGTTCTCCTCTCCCTCTGCAGAAACTCCATGCGTAAGTATATACTTCCTTGTCTAGTCTTCACATGATTCATCCATTTTATTAAGATTCGAATTTAATTGAGTCTTCAAGAATTATCATAAGCTTATGTCTTATTATGCTGATTTTGCAGATTGATATAAAGAAGACATGCATGATTCGGGATAAAAGATTCTAGCTAGGGACCTCTTTTTTGTTTTGTTTGAATTCTCTTACTTTGTAGGAACAAATCCGTTACCTTATTGATTATTTTCGGTTTATCGAAATGAAAAACCTCGAGGTGACCTATAATCTTATGATCTAGCCATGATGTATAATTAAAAATTTGAATTGTGATTTGTGACCCGTATTGTCTGCCTTGAAAGATGATAACTTTATTCCACTAAATAATTATAGGCTTATACCCACTTTCCTTAGCAGGCGCAATTATTCGATACTCATACTTAGATCGTAAAATATAATACAATACAGAGACTATCGTGATTCGACTTGAATATCTTCAGACTTTAAAGGTTCTGCGGGAAAAAAGGACTTCTAATCCGGGCCTACCGGTTCTTATTGATCGCACCATTAATTTATGGGCTGGGATCCGGCTCACTAAGGGCATGATTATTGGTATATACCTTTGTGGGTCTTTTATAAATATTTTATAAATTAATTGAAATTTAGAGATTTAAATAGAAACTTTTTTTTTCTATCCTGGTGTATACCCATATGGGGTTCTTAACCAAATTTTTTAAAAAAATTTAATACATTTTAAAAATAAAATACATTTTTATTAAATAAAAACATAGATTAATACATTTTTATTAAATAAAAACATAGATTAATACATTTTATTTTAAAAAACATATATTAATACATTTTTAATAAAACATACTTAAAATTAATACATTTTAATTTAATATAAACATAAATTAATACATAAAACTTCAATTAGCATCATTCTGATCTTCAAATTTTTGCTTATATATAATTAAAGTTTATTTATGTTAATATGGTATCTAAAATCAGTCTACA
>OVBI01002143.1:0-23615 GCA_900406495.1 Sisymbrium altissimum | reverse complement strand
AGAGCATAAACTCGCTCTTGTTCTTGGGGAAACACAGAGAGAAATCGATAAGTAAGAGAGAGCTTTGTAAAGGGTTCTGCGTTTTCATTTCTCTGTAAAACTGATGATCTAGTGGATTCCGGGAAAAGAGTCCCGGCCCAGACGTAACACCTTTCGGTGTGAACTAGGTTAACAGTTGTGTGTGTGTTTCTTATCGCTTTCTTTCATTTTCCTTCTCTATTCTTTCTCTGTTCTCTATTCGAAATCTAAGTGTTATCACCTTTTGGTCTTACTCTTGGTGTGTGATAAAAGAATCTGTTGAATCTGTTGCTTGGAAGTTTGTTTCGTGTTGCAGGTTTTATCACAGCATGTTTATCGATAAAATCATTTGTTCTTTGCGAATTAATTGTTCTTTCTTTTGTCGAGAAGGAGAGTGGTTGTAGAAAAATCGCAACTGCTCAGAACAGGTGGTAAACTATCATAGATCTTCCATTATTTTGGGCCAAAGATGCATGACTCAAAAGGCCAACAATACAAATGATCTTGGGAATGGAGGGAAATAAAATGCATCTTGGCAGAAATTTGGTGAGGAAAAGGAGATGGTAACTAAGAAGAAACTACGTACCATGTGTACGTAGCTTGGCAATGATTATCCTTAACAACAAAGGGAAGGGGCCGGGATATTGCTATATCTACAAATTTCCTAGGGTTTTACTTAAGAAGCAAGTTTGGAGAATTATTAATAATTTGAATAGCTTACTTGTGCATTTGTACAAAGAAACATATCAAAATACGGATGATTCTTTTTAAAAAATTCTCCAAGCCACTGTCACTATCATTGAAATTACCACCAAAGTAATGTATGTGATTTTGTTCATTAACTTTATATTCGCATCTCCATACATGTCAATATATCATAACAAAGAGCTTGATACATGTCACAACTCACAACACTCGTGTCGTACTTATAATTATTATCTTCGAACCGGAATGCCTTGTTCGTTCTTCCAAAAGTTTTCAGCATCGATTGATGATTTAATATCCACTAACCTCTCGAAATTGTCTTTGAAATATCTAACCCCATAGATTTTAGCTTCCTCGTACGTGGAATTAACACTTGACCCTATGTCAAGATCGCGGTAATTAAAAAACGCTTCCCTCGGATTTTGTGACACGTACTGGCTCATGAATTCATACATCTCTCTTGCACGTGCCAAGTACTTCTTCTCCACGTCGTCTCCAGCTTCCGACCAGCTTACGAGGTACTCGATCTTGTACAAATTGCCTGCTCTGTGTGGGAACGGGGTTCTCGAACTCGGGATCTCACCCATTCTTCCTCCGTACGGATTAAAATACATTCTAACGTTCTCAACCTCCACCAATTTCTTGAGTATTAAACCGAGACCGGTTCTCGAAATCGGACGTTTCACATAGTCCGACTTCCTTTTATGAAACGCCTTATTCATCACCGGCGGATTAAGAAGTACGGAAGTCGGTGTACCGATTGGATAACCGGCCCAAAACACGACCGATTCGATCCATTTCATCTCAGTACAATCGCTTTTCTTGAGCTTTAACTCCGGAAAATCCCGGTTCATCACGTTCAACGTCTTATCCGACCGGCCTAAATACATCCCAATGAAGGTGGCTAAAACCATTTTTTCACCAGGCTTCGTACCGTTGACCAGAGTTAACGTGAGCCTCACGAATAGGTTTCGATCCGTACTGGGAGCAAAACTTTGCCACTTCATTATAAGATCAACGGCTCCTTCTCCGACGGTTTTTCCGACGCTAAAAACCGTTACTTTCTCCGGTACCGGAACAAGCCTGATCTTGTATCCCAACACGACGCCGAAACTCGCGGCTCCACCTCCTCGAATGGCCCAGAAACGGTCTTCGCCCATTGAAACTCGGTCGGTGAATATATTTCCATTGGAATCAACGATCCCCGAGCCGACAACGTTATCAACGGACAATCCGTATTTTCTCATCATTGTTCCGTATCCTCCACCGCTGAAATGCCCGCCAACGCCAAGTGTCGTACACAAGCCTGCCGGGAATCCGAGGACATTGCTCTTCTCGGCGATTCGGTAATAAAGCTCTCCGGTTGTAACGCCGGAGTCGACCCAAGCGGTTCCCTCGGTGAGATTGACGTCGACGGATTTGAAGCTGAACATGTCGAGTACGAAGAACGGAACGGTGGAGGTGTACGAGAGTCCTTCGAAGTCGTGGCCACCGCTTCGGATCCTAACCTGAAGAGAGAGCTCGCGGGCGCATCCTAGGGCCGCCTGAATGTGTGTCCATGTGGCGGCCGCAACGATGGCGAGAGGCTTTGGGGTTGTGGGTTTGTCAAAACGAAGGTTGGGTATGCGACGGCGGAGAACGGCGGTGAAGGAAGAGTTTGTTGGGATGTAGGCAACGGCGGAGTTCGGACTCGCTGGATCCGTCGGTTGTCGCTCAAGACATCGGAGGAAAGCCACTGGATCAGTCACGGATTGTGAAGTTGCAACTGAGATTGAGACTAGTAGCAGATAAGTTAGGAATAATTTTTCCATATTTTGTCTGTTTGTGAGTTTGGATTATATTTTTGAAGGCTCGTGTCTGTGTGTATATATAGAATTAGATCCAACGTTCAAATTTTCTCGGGTAACTAATTTAAATTACTGTTTATAATAGTATCACAATTATTTTGGTTATATAAATTATATTTTTTATTTCAGATTTTCTTGACAGCGAAAGTTTTTTTCCCGATCATAGTAGACCATTTTATTTGACTTTGACTTTTGCATATTGTATTGTATTGATGATCACTCGTGTATACGATAGCTGATAAGTAACGTGTCATTGTCTGAAATATGACTTTTAAATCAAGTTGTTTGCAGTGCTCATATATGCAAGTATGTAACTCATAAGTGATGCAGTACGGATTAGACTAATTTTTTATAATGATACGTCAAAGAAATGTATTTGATCAGATACGAGTATCGTGCAAGTATTGTTTAGCATATCCCGCGTTGTCCGCTAATAATAAAATAGAGAAGCTTTGAATATCTGTCAATAAATGTATACAACTATACATCTTGGATATATGTGCTTATGTGAATTTTTTTTATTATGTGCAAAAGTGTTTATGTGAATTTATAGTCAGTTTTATGTGAGTTTGTAGGGAGGTCTAATAAAAATAGTGGTCTGAATCAAGAAAAAAAATAGTCGATCTACACTATTGAATGACATGTAAAGAATTCACAAGTTATCATGTTAATTTTATTCATTTCGAATTTAATTTAATTGTTAGGTAAAAAAAATGATAGTCAACAATTTAGTTGAATTATGTGTTTTTTTTTGTAAAGTTTTAAGATAGTTGAATTAAGTTTTCAGAAAATAATCACAAATTTTCTCTAAAATATTGGTTTTAGTAGATTATTTTTCTTTATATCTTTACCATGACTCCATGAACATAATAAAATTTAAAATATATCTGGAATGGATTTTCAGCTAGTAGAAAAGACGAATTATGAGATAACACATGCATGTCTATCAATAAAAAAAAAAAACAGATATGCATGCCTGTGAGTCATTTAATAAGGTTTACCATTTTGTTCATCACGATTTTTAGTAGTTAAACGAAAAATATCACTATTTGACGGGTTAGATGAAATATAAAAAGGTTTAAAAGTTGGTATGGTATAACAATTTATATTGTTACTTTGTGTAGTGAATCCCCCACCCATATCATGAAATCTAAGAATAGAGACAAGTTTGAGCTTGTTACTACTACTTGATTTTGTTATTCTTATTTTCAAAAATACAGAATGCATATCATGATCTGGTTAGGTGATTTAAGTCCAAAGTTTTGACAAGTATATCACAATTCTTTTCTGGAGAACGATATAGGTACATATTATTTGCAAAGTACGCATACACAGCACAAATAACAACTGTCTTATCTTCTAATCCAAATCATAGGTATAATGTCTGAAAATTTGAATCCGATAAAAACATAGAGCTCAAACTCTTTCCCTTTGACATCAATAGGTTAGATTATTATCTTTTACTATTAAAATATAATTTTTTTGTAGAAATTCTCAATAAAGAAGCAAGAATGTCTCTAGTCTCTCTAGACTCTAGTGGCTGGAGATCACTGGTATGCTCTGCTCGTACCGGAAAAAGTTGTCTGGATCAACTCTGCTCTTCACATTAACCAATCTCTCGAAATTATTCTTAAAATACTTCACCCCATACACTTTACCTTCCTCGTACGTCGAATTCAAGTTCGTACCAATGTCGACGTCTCTATAATTCAAGAACGCCTCTCTTGGGTTTTTCGACACGTAAGGGCTCATTGCTTGGAAAACTCTCTCCGTCTGGCTCAAGCATTCGTTAGCCACTGCTTCCCCTGGCACAAACCAGTTTGCCGCGTACTGGATCTTGAACATGTTGCCTGCTCGGTGCGGGAAAGCTGTCTCGGTCGATGGAATCTCGTTCATCCTCCCTCCGTACGGGTTCCAAGCCATGGTCACGTTCTCGTTCTCTAACAGAACCTTGAATATAGCATCCAAACCGGCTCTTGATATCGGTTTTTGGACGTAATCGGATTTTCTCTTGAGGTAGATTTGCTTTTGTGGGATCCGGTTTAGCATAACTGATTTTGGTGCTGTACCGGGTGGGATACTGAGCCAGAACAGAACTGATTCGATCCATTTCATTTCTATACACTCAGTTTTGTTCAGACCAAGCTCCGGGAATTCCGCGTCCATGATTTCTAGAAGCTTCGACGAATCGCCGAGGAACATTCCCATGAAAGAAGCCTTCACAGTTTTGTTGCTTGTGCTTAAAGTCAATCTTATGAACAGATTGTTGTCGATCTTGTCTGCGATTTCTTGCCATTTAGCTACAAGTTCCGTGGTGTTCACGCCTCCTCTGTTTCCGACAGTTTCCACGTTAAAGACTGTGACCTTCCCTGGCACAGGAACAAACTTGATCTTCCAGGCTAAGACAACACAGAAACTAGCGGCTCCACCGCCACGTAAGGCCCAGAAAAGATCTTCTCCCATTGATCTCCGGTCCAATACTCGTCCCATAGCATCAACGATCTTAGCGTCTATAATGTTATCTATCGATAAACCGTATTTTCTCATCATGTTTCCGTAACCGCCACCGCTGAAATGTCCACCAGCACCTAAACCGGGGCAGATTCCTGCGGGAAATCCACGGAGATCGTTGCTTTTGTTGGCGACTCCGTAGTAGATCTCTCCAAGCGTAGCACCAGATTGGACCCACGCGGTGTCAAGTTTAGGGTCAAACTCAATAGACCGGAGGTTGAACATGTCTAGGACGACGAAATCGATTGTTGATAAGTACGACATTCCGTCGTAGTCGTGACCTCCACTGCGGATCCGGAGCTGGAGGCTGAGTTTTTTGGCACAGATGATCGTAGCCTGGATGTGAGTGACATCAGCGGCAGCTACGATTGCGATGGGTTTACGTGCCGTGTTGTTGAAGTAACGGAGGTTACGGACGTAATTGTTGAGAACTGTGAGGAAATCGGGGTTTTGTCGAGTGTATGTGAAGTTTTGAATAGGGGAATTTGGATTTGAAGGTTTGAAATCGATGATGCATTGTGTGAAAACATTTTCGAGTGTTGCTGGTGATGCGAATGATGTTGGGACTGTAAAGAAAAAACTAGTGATGATTAGTATTTGGGTTGCAAGAGATTTCATTATTTATTTTTCTTTTGTTGAATATGGTTCGAAAGATTCGTTTGAGGGGTTTGCATTTCTTATATCTTTGTTAAATTGATATGAATAGACAATCCGCTATTCTTGTAAATGTATATCTTTTAGGTAGATTGATATCTTTATAAATTAGTTAATTACTCAATATGGAGATTCAGTGCTTAATGTTGTGATTTTTTTCCGAGCTATATATATATCCTATAGAATTAAACTCAATTTATCCGGTCTATTTATTGAAAGTTAGTTATATACATAGCACTATGGGAACAAGATTCTTAAAAAATGTCACCATCTTCATATGTATCCTTCTTTCTGGAAAAGAAGAAAGGTTAAGAAAGACTTCAATACATTTTTATAAGTTTCAAATTATGTAAGATTTTGTTCTATACTACTATATTAGCATCAGTTTTAAAAAAATTTAACAGTCTTCCGTTTTTATGTTTTGGCGCGCACTAACATTTATCACTTATGCCAGTGCGCCACACATACTCCACTTCTTTCTTCTTTTTTTTTGTCGTACAGTGGAAATACTATTTAATCATAGACTTTAATAGCGTATAAATCTAGGCAAGAATCAGTTACATCTCGAGCTGTATAAAACACATCTATTAGATTATTGTTAGTTGTTATTTTTTGCCAACAAATGCATATTTTGTTGATTTATCAAACATGCTTGTAACCAATATGACCTAGAACTAAGAGTATAGAGACGAGAACATATATACAACTCTCATATATTTCATAGACACAGCCAACAGAAAGAAGTCCATTTGATATTAAAAACCTAATTTTCTCGGGAAAGTAATATTTTAAAGAACTAAAGTTTAAATATCCTAAATCAAACAATTTCACCCTCGCAAAACTGGTCATTCTCACACACACAAAAAATAGAAGCGCTTCGTTAGGTCCTTAACTAAAGAGGATTGCTAAAACTAATTATGCCTCTATATGCACCGCATAGACCAAAATAAACTATGCTGAGATGTCATATCGATTCATTTGGAGGCCATACAGGTCACTTGCACTAGCTCCTACTCAGAATTTTACAGTCCATCCCGATATGCTATTTGCATTATCCGATTATCGTATGCCCACGATCCATCCAATTGGCATATAAATATAGTGGGATGTGAGAGTTTGCTTGCAGGATTGTAAATTCGATTTTTTTTATAACATCAAACTCTTTGTGGAGGTGGACTGGTAATTGTATTGACCGTCTTTATATTTTGTTTCTTTCTTTTTTCAGCTTGTAAGATACCACGTCCAAAATCATAGATTAAATATGACGTTCAAAATTTCTCAAACATTTTGAAGTATTTCAAGGCCTTTTTCTACTTGCGCGAACGTCTTAATAAGTAATTTCTACGCTTGTGTGGTCGAGATGAAAAGTACAAGAATTCCTAAGCTTTATAAGGGATGCAACAAATGGTTCATGTCTGTAAACTACAACTAAGGTAGTTAAGGTTAGTTGGAGGAATATTGTTTACTGACATAAGTGATGGTTTCTGCTAATTTATTGGCTAGAACTAAGTGCATAGAGACGAGAACATACAACATACAATTCTCATATCTTGCATAGACACAGCCAACAGATAAGTCTGTTTGATATTATAAGTATAACTCTCATTTAAAAACGCAATATCTCGGGAAACTGATATTTCAAATCTCCCTAATCAAACAATTTCGCGCCTGCAAAACTGGTCATTCTTCCAGGCATAGAAGCGTACTGAGACACTTCGTTAGGTCCGTAACAATGCTGGTCGCAAAAACTAATTATGCCTCCACATGCATCGTATAGACCAAAATAAACTAAAGTTGAGATGTCACGTTTGAGATTTTGTTTAGGGGGTTGCAAACTCAATTTGAGGCTCTACTGATTTTCTACTTCCAAAAAGCTTCATCATAGTCTGTTAGACTTGTGCCTAACAAACCCCTTAAAATTAGAATTATGTGACGAAAAACAAAATTTATTTAGAGTTGAGGTAGAGAGTAGTGAAAGGACCTAGCGCACTGGTGAACCAGAGAACACAAGAATAAAGTTTGAGATCTTAAAATAGGAGTTCTAAAGAATATATATGTACATAAGATCTTTTATTGTCAACATAATTATTATTTCATCTATATATATACTACTTACTATTAGTAAGTTCTACTAATAGCCATATAAAATGAAACTTCATTTACTATAAAAACAGATAAGAATTACATGCATTACAATCATTATACAATGGCAAATTCACTAAACAAATATTGTATGCAACTATGGTTTTACAGGAATACTCTGTTCGTTCCTGAAGAAGTTACCACTATCAACTCTAGTCTTGATCTTCACCAACCTCTCGAAATTTCCGTTGAAATAGTTCTTCCCGTAACGCTTACCTTGCACATAGCTCCTGACTATTCCGTCGTGAGAATTAATCCCCAAATCAACATCCCTATAATTAAAATACGACTGTCTTGGATTCTTGGAAACGAAAGGAGTCATGAACTGGTACAACTCCCTCGTCAGTTCCATATACCGGTTTGTCAACCTATCTTCTCTCCAGTTTGCACCGTACTGAATCTTCCAAAGATTCCCTGCTCTGTATGGGAACGGAGTCGCCGTGGACGAAACCCTCGCCATCATGCCACCGTATGGATTGAAAGCCATCGTCGGAATTTCAAGCTCGATCATCTTCTTCCAAATTGATTCTAAACCGGTTCTTGAAATCGGTTTACGGACGTAATCAGATTTCCTCTTGAGATAATTCACTGTCTGGTTCCTCTGGAGCAGAACTCTCTCAGACGTACCGACTCTGATATTCGTCCAGAAAAGCACTGATTGGATCCAGCTCGTTTCGGTACAGTCGGATCGGACTAGACCCAGTTCTGGTAGTCTCCGGTTTAATATGGACAGAAGCGTCGATTTGTCTCCGAGGAACATAGCTACGAAAGTTGCTCTAACGGTCTTTTGAGAAGAAACGGTGCTGTTTACAACGTCGATGACTGTTCTTATGAAGAGCTCGTCGGGAAGCTCCGAAGCGACTTGTTGCCACCGGTGAACGATGTCCGTCGCGTTTTGCTCCAACGTCCGGGAGACTCTGAATACGGTGACGTTTTCAGGGACTTCGACGAGGTTTATTTTGTAGGACAAAACGACGCCGAAGCTTCCTCCTCCTCCTCCGTTGATCGCCCAGTAGAGATCCTCTCCCATCAATTTTCTATCCAAAACTTTTCCTGAAATTTTTAAATATAAACGTTATATACAAACTATAGTGGGAAATGTTTTTAAATATTGCAATCTACTTTAGGTGACTGTCTAAATTGATTATATTAATCAGTTGCTAAATTCTTAATTTGACCTAAATCACTGTATCCGAGTGGGTTTGGTTGAATTGAATTATTTGACGTTAGTTATAATGCTATAAAATTTAATCAGCATATAGCGACACATATTAGAGATATTGATTATACCATTGACGTCGACCATTCTTGCATCGATAGTATTATCGACGGTGAGACCGAACTTTCTCATCATGTTACCGTAACCTCCACCGCTAATATGGCCGCCGACTCCAACCGTCGGACAAATCCCGGCGGGATAAGCTAACGTTTTGCTCTTCTCCCAAATATAGTAATAAACTTCTCCAAGAATGGCACCGCTTTGGACCCACGCGGTTTTACTCGCTAGGTCAACATCAACCGACCGGAGATTAAACATATCGAGGACAAAGAATGGCTTCCCAGAGTAAGTAACGTATGATAAGCCGTCGTAATCGTGGCCGCCGCTTCTGATTTTCATCTGAAGGTTGTGACGTCGGCCACAAGTAACTGCGGCTTGAACGTGTGATTCGTGTGTTGCAGCGATTATGAGGAAGGGTTTTGGAGTTGTGGAGGTGTTGAACCTGAGGTTACGGATGTTGGCTTCTAGTACGGAGGAGTAGGATCGGTTTCCGGCGAAGATCACGGCGGAGGAGATGGGATATTTGGGGTCGGAGTTTGACGTTAGGCATTGTGTGAAAGTGTCGGGAGTTGCTAATGATGAGTTTGATTCCCATATGATGACAACGAAGAAGATCAAAGCTAGCAATGTTGTTCTTGACTGTTGCATTTTAGAGATTGAAGGATGAAATAAGAACAAACAAATTATTGTGCTTATAGATGTCGCTAAGGCGTTTAAAGGTATATATAAACGATAAAGAAGATCATGCATGACGCCAAAATGTTTGACCAGGAATAGTCAAATGTGGGTTCAAGTTGCCTCAAAAATTTTGTGTGTGTGATGACAATACGTTCTAGAATTTAATTATATTTAAAATTCAAAGAATATTGTTTGTACAACGCATGTGTCAACGTACATGCAAAAACAAAATTAACAATCTCATTTTAGTTTTACTTGGACCAGATTTCAAAAATCAAAAGGCGCGGTAAATATTATGTCTAGGAAGTAAATTAAGAAAAAAATGAATTTTTTATGGCTAGGCAGTGGTTGAACTTCGTCAAGGCTGAGCGCATGCAACTTCGATGGATTCAGTAATGTCAATATTTTGGGTGAAACTCGTATCAATTTAATTCGAAAAGTATGTGAGGTTGATATAATTTTGAAGTTAATTAAATCAATTATTTTGCCCTGAATTGTGACCGTGAAACTCGAGGTTAATATGTAGAAACAACACTTGAGTTGATCAGTTATAAACCTCTAAATCGATTTAGGATCGCTAAGAACAGATTTTGTGTTCTTAACTATGATCAGGAAACGACCGAATTATTTAAATCAATTTGTTGATAAATATTTCAATGTTTAAATAACAACTATATACCAATTCTAAAAGATAAATTGCGTATACTTTTGTTCATAAACAAAAGGTAGAGACGTTGAATACGTGTTTTATATGTGAGAATTATTGACTTAAATACATGAAGGATACACTTGAGCGGCTGGTTTGACTTTCATATGGTTGACCCCAATTATTATCATTGGTTGCCGCAAATAAAGAAAAAGGAAAAAGGAATTAGAAACGGATTTTTCTTATTAAGTTAATTATGCTCGGATGCTTAACACTTTACCCTATAAATTAGAGAGAAGCAAAACTAGCTGTCCAATATTACGATAATGCAAAATGTTAAGAAATTTTTCACACAAACAAATCTCGTAGTAATTAGCAGAAAAGAGATTATTTAAGATTTAATTCCAGCTAAACAACAAATGATTAATACAGTTTGTTTCAGCGAGATGTTTGTTTTGACGTACGAAAGCAAAAGATGTTTGACGAAAGCACTTGGGACTTTAGAAGGAGAAGTGCAAATCTGTGACAAGTTACAATTTTTTTATAATTAAAATAACTCTAAACATGAAAAAAGGATCAGTCCGTCTAGTCATCTTTATCTATGATAGCGAAACACTTAAAAAATAACACTGAAATTAACGCACGTAAACATGATGATGTGATGCCATGCACGCGTCACGGTGTCGCAATCAATTAAGCAGATTTGCTACAAAAGTTGATTTTTCTTTTTTATTATACAAAGTTGATTTTACTTTTAAGCAAGCCAATGCAGTAATCTTACGATTGTCTGGCCAATGAAGCGGTTCAAGCCTATATGCACCAATAACAACAAAAAGAATATAGTCTTTGTGACTTTGTGGCACTCTTTCTTTTCGCCGCGTAGGTCCATTAGGCCAAGGTCAAATTGGATCACCAGTTGGAACATACTTTATAGTCTTTTGTTTTCGCGAACGTAAGAAGATTATTTACATCCTTGAAATTTATATTTGACCAATCATATAAATTTACAGCGTTTCCGTAAGCAACGATTTCTGCAATGGATAAATTTGTAGCTAGAATTTATCGATTTCCTTTGTTTTTATTTAAAATTTGGTTTTAAGTTTTGGTTCTGTTCAATTAAAGATTTCAAGTACTTAATATGTACAGTAGTGAAAAAACTGAGAGAAAAGGGGCAAGTCACCAATGTAGACTAGAGAGAACGTATAGAGGTTGAAAACCATTGAAACAACGTACCGATCGTTAATATTCGTACATATCTAGATGACTAGAAATTGTGCCAAAACTTGCCAATGGTTGGAATTTTCAACCAAATGTCGCTTTCTTCGAACCAAACTAGGTGTTTTCAGAAGTTGTGTTACTTCTTTCATTTGATAACTAGCTGTGATTATCAGGATTCAGGAGTATTTCTTAATTAGGAGCGACTTTCGTGTTCTATTTGTTGTCTTATTCCGTACTTATTGTTTTTGAAGCAATGTTTCTAAATAAGTGAGTAGTGATCACAAAAAATAGTGATGATGGTTTAACATTGGTTCCAGTTAATTCCACTTTCCCATCCGAATTTTTTTTTAAAATTTCAGTTTTTCGGTTCATGTTTTCTTTGCTGGTCAAGAAAATGTTGAAGGTGGCTAACTGAAATAAATTGAGTTCCAACGACTGTGTTTCTTGTCTGTGAAACTTTTCTGGACAACCAAATCATCAAAAACATATCATAGTTATTTGTGTTGAAAAGCATATCATAATTGTTTTATTGTGATACCCAAATAATCATTGTATATAAAGTTATCCGAGAAACATCAACGACGAGAAAGATAATAATCATTACCAATCGATAGATAAAACACATGTCGATAAGGATTACTATCATCATCGTTGAAACTTTCACAATACATCAGACACCAGAGCGATGGCATAAGTTAAGTTACTCCACGACTGCTGACAGTGGTTAGCCCTTCTATAGTCACTTTGTATAAGCCATTCCCAATTTACAGTTGTTTGGCCCAGAGGCCATTTTATTACTTGACCGTAAGCCCATATACTCAGTTGAAAATATTTATTTATTCATAGAATTATAAATCCAAAAATGAATAAATCAAAAGAGAAAACGGTAGAGAGAAAAAATCTCATAACACAAGCAGCAAAAGATTGAATTTCAATGAAACAATGGCAGTATCTCTTTCTCACGTTACGTATCATCACTCAAAAATAATAATAATAATAACACCAAACTTTTACTGTACCAAAAGAATATTATATCCAGAGACTGCTTAAGATGATTTGTTGAAAAGCCCTCTACTTCAGCAAGAGGATTCCGTCTTGGTCTTGTACCTGTACAGAACTCTCTTCTTCTTCTTGCTGGAGACATTATCAACGGTAAGAACAATCTTACCAGACTCGGTGTTCTTGAAACTGTTCCTCATCGGTCCTTCATTTGTTCCGATCTTCTTCCCCTTTTGGACAATAACGGTGTAAGCTCCTTCAGCTGCTGGTACAAACTCTTCCTTGTAATTCACTTCCCATCCCAAAACCGCAACGTCCCAAACCAATGTACCTTCAGTCTATGAAGCCAAACAAAAAAAACCTCAAAAGCATTATTAACTCGATCTTTAAGAACTCCTGGAATAAGATAGGGGTTTGGTTTTCAAAATCTTACCTCAGGAGCTGGGATCTCGATGGTTTCAGATGATCCAGGCTTAACGACAACTTCAGAAACAGCTTCGTTGGAGAATTCGGCATCATCATCTCTTTTGAAACCGCCGTACTGAACCGGGATCTCCTCTGCTGGAATGTACCTTCATCAAGCCACAATGCATAAATGTTATGATAAAGATAAGCGACACTCAGAGCATATTGGGGGGTTTCAGTATTGAGTGCTTACTTGAGAAGAGTCTCTGTGACATTAGCTGGACGAGTCACAACAAACTTGCTCTTGGTTCGTTGTGTTAAGAATGGAGACAGGAGAGTGTTGCCGGCGTAGAACCAGAAGGGAACATTTATGAATACCTGCAGAACAAGAAAAAGCAAGTACAAAAATCAGGAGACTGAATCAATGAATTCCAAAACTTGGTGTCTGAGACTGAGAGAGTGAAATGGTGATGATGAACTCACGTTTTTGGATACGAATTCAGGGTAATTGTCCTGCAAAGCTACGATTGCGTTCTTGATTGCGACCCAGTGCTCTTTTTTGAACAATCCAGGGCAGTTTTTGAGATCGTGGATCTGGAGAAGAGAAGTGACACCTCCTGGTTTCAGATTAAGCTTCTGGATTCCCTTCTCCATCAGCTGAAACCTCCACTTCAACAGATTCTCTCTGCTCTTCTCTGAGCCAAATGTCGTCTGGTAAAGCTCCTCGTTACCGAAAACGCTGTGGACATTGTAACAAACAGGGCGTGACTCGCGGTCCAAACCGTTCATGTAAGCTGCAGAGGCAAGACCCTCCCCAAAGTCTTCTCCAAGGATCGAATCAATCTTCTGTTCCTTTCTCCACTTGAGGGTTTTCTTGAGCATCTCAAAGGCTTCATTGACTTTGAAGTCTCTTGCTCTCAAGAACTTCAAGAGGATGACATCAGTTCCTTCAGCTCCTTTGCTTGGAAGCAATGGCACTCCCCATAGCTCGATATCGTTATCCACAGTCTCATCTTCTTCCTCCTGCTCGACAGTCTCAACTTTGGCTTCTTCGGTAACAACAGCCTCGGTTTTCTTCTCTTCTTCTACCTCCTCAGCTTTCACTTCCTCCTTGTTTTCGACAACAACAGCCTCAGCTTTCACTTCCTCCTTGTTTTCGACAACAACAGCCTCAGCTTTCACTTCCTCCTTAGTTTCGACAACAACAGCCTCAGTCTTAACTTCTTCTTTGGGGCTTTCCTTTTCAACAACAGCCTCAACTTTCGCTTCTTCAGTTACAACAGCATCAGTCTTCGCTTCTTCTTTGTTGCTTTCCTCAGCAACAACAACAGCCGGTTCAGAAGTCTCACCTTTCGCTTCTTCGGTAACAACAGCCTCACTCTTCTTCTCCTCTTCAGCCTTCTCCTCTGCTTCCTTCTTCTTCTCCACCTTCACAGGAACCTCTTTCTTCTTGAAGAGAGTGTTTTCAACAATGGCTTCCTCAAGCTTTGTCTTGAGATCGCTCAGAGCCTTTTTCTCAGACTCTTTCAAATCAGAAAAGAAATCGCTCTCTTCTTTGAAAGAAGAGCTCTTCTCCACACCCTTAGGCTTGCTCTCGTCTTCTTCAACCTTAGTCTCTTCCACAGACTTCACTGCTTCTTCCTCCACAACAGCTTTCACTGTAGTCACCTCCTCCACTGGAGCAACCGCAGCAGCAATAACAACCTCTGACTCCACCTGCTTCTCCTCAACCTTAACTTCAGCAGTCATATTTATCTCTTTGCCTGTACATCAGATTTAAACAACCTTTTAGTCTATACGACATACATAAACACAACCAACTAAACAGGCAAAAACCTCAACCAAAGGTACTAATTTTGAGTATCCTAATTCTTGTACTTAAATAGAAAACCCCCAAAACTAATTCACCTTCTTGAATTGTTAAGATCTCAAAATCAAATAGTGATTCTTGCTAAACGGACTCAAGAGAAAACCCTAGCTCAAATACAGAGGTTCTCTGTTTTTCCACATATCAAATCGAAAGAGAAGGCAAATAGAATTAAAAACCTTTAGAAGGAATCAAATTTAGCTACTTCCGGAGAGAAAAAGGCGAGAACTTTGAAAAACTTACCTAAATAAGATATGATTCTTCAACTCGCTTTCGACTTCCTTCTTCCTCTTTTTGTTTAACTTCTAGGGTTTATCTTTACTCGATGAGTTTGTGAATTATAAAAGAGAGAAGAAGGAAGAGGAAAGAGCTTTATGCAGAGGAAGAAACCCTAGCATTTGGGCTGGACCCACCGACTCTAAGCAACGGTCACATGACTGGGTCCACTAGTAAGACAAAGTAACAAGAACAGCCAGTAGCCGTTGGATTGAACCTTCAATCTCTCTCCTCCATCCAATGATCCAACCTGCTCCGAAATTTGCCAGCCTGGCAACTTCTCAATATTTTAGGAACAAAAGATATCCGCTGGGTCCCACCTTCGTCTTCGCATGTTGCAATGGTCGTCTCTGCTGATCTGGTCGTCCAACGAGAGAACGACACGTGGACTATTCGACAGGGTATGTTCGGCGCAACGGACGGATATTCAACCAAAGTCACTTCTTTCTTTCTTTTTGCTGACTATGAAAGTGTAAAACAAAAATTCAATATATTTTCTTGCTTTTGTTTGGTACTAATTTTACAAGTTGGAGTTACCCTTATTCTATCTAAATTAATAATATATAATTAGAAAGTACCTATGTATAATGGGTATCCAAGAATCTCTTCGGTGTAACGGTTCTATGTTTTCCTCCTCAAATATTATAAAAATGAATCCTTGCAATAATGATTCATCATTACAGGTATAATCTAAACTAATCAAACTTCAAAATACGTCTCCTATACTAATACTGGGACGTAAATATATTCTCTTTGTTGACACCCAATATGCCAACAAAGCAAGTAAAAGACTATTTTAGACATGAGTTGCATTTTATCATCAAATGTGTGCATGTAAATCAAGTTGTTTTTCGAATTACTATCTAGGTGATTGGATTTAAACTGATCAATAATTTTGAATTGTTAATTAAAAAAAAATTATAGAGTACGTTTATTAAATATATAGATCTTCAGTAAACAATTATCAACATTGTGTATGATAGCAATAGACAGGGTCACAGGGATAGATTATCAATCAAGTTTGGTCTTAGTCATATCTTTGACGCGAATAAAAATATTTCCACATCTCACCTATCTTAATGACCTCCCAATGATTATATGATGACATTTATGGTTGCACCGCCGCAACTAATTTTTCTCTTTTAAACTATATTTGCGTGCTAATGATAATTATATATTAAGATGAACAAAACAGAGAGAAGTAAGCCAAAACAGTGGAAATGATTGAAGCAATTAGCCAAGAGATGCATAATTATAACAGAGAAGTTGTTGAAGTCAACAGTTACAGCTAGCTAACTCACCCCGCCAAATCAGCCGCAACAAAAGGAGACAGAGACAGAGAGAAACAGAACAAACTACAGAAAGAGACAGAGCACAAAAGATCACCAGATCAAGCTGTACAAAAATCAAATCTAAAGTCACGTTTTTTAAATCAGACCCACCAGACAGAGGAAGAGAGAACACGAAAACCATCCACATTACACGCAGAGACAGTCTGTTAATTCTTACAAAGGTAAAGAATCTCAAAAAAAGATCTTTTGCCTCACCAAAAGGGATTAAATGTAGCAGACAAATGTTATCGATACGCTATGTCCAATACGTGTTTGACGTCTTTCAACTCACCAAACCGGATCATGGCCGTCTGTTTGACGCCCTCTCAGGCTTCTCAAGTGTTATAGGAGAATCTGAGTACAAACCAGTTGTTCTGTGGAAAAAACGATTTCATTACTGAACCAAGATCCTCTGAGTTATCAATCTATGACTGGCTTTAATCTAAACTCTTGAGTACTTGGGAACAACTTCAACTAGTTTCTAATGGCAAAGCAGAACATAAATAGAACCGTCCTAAGTTCTTGTGAATCCTATAGTCCATTAACTTGGATTATCAGCAAAAGGCGAGAAATTTAAGAGTTAATGTACCTGTCGTAACACAAGTATGAATCACCAATTTGTCCTGCAACCTTGTTTCGCACTTTCCTGACACAAATCTGAAACATACAAAAGTTATTACCTTGTTTAAGACAAGTAGGTGTACCTTTTATAAGTAAATTACAGATGAAGAAGAACGGAGTGGTACTCACTTGCACTAGATCAAGAGGTCCAGCTTTTTCATCGCGATTTCTGTGAATAACAATCCCGTTGTCACATTTGTTAATGAAATGTGCACTCCCGCTAATATCATAAAGGTTTGGTGGACCTCCGTCCCATTGTTGCAACTGTTTTGGATGTGCAACAAACCAGACATGGCAAGAGTGATGTTGCGCAAAGCGTTTTATCTTCGTAAGCATTTGGCTAACATATTCTGTCTCCGTCCTACCCAAAACGAATAAAAATCTTCATGTTTCAGAAGGGAAATAAGGTAAAACTAATTGAAGTGAAAACATTTCCATCACTCACTGTCGTTGAGTACGTTGATGGTCAAGCTCATTGTAAGGATCTATGACAAGTCCCCGTATCCCATACCGAAGAACAGCAGCTTTTGCACGTTCCAGGACCCATCCAATACTTGGAAGTGAATCCAATTCACATCTGATTAGTCATGAGAACACAAAACACCAAAATATTATTAACACAACATGTCAAAGCTGCACAAGCTCTACAAAGGCCGAAGATCTTACCTTATGAGAGTGAAGGTGTCATTCAACCACTCTTTCCCTTCATCCAACTCCTCAACGCTCATCCGTGGGACAGTTCTCCCATAACTGTTGAGAAAGAAGGAGAAACATAAGTTTAAGATGATTGTGGATCAGATAGCTGTACATCTTTTTGACGGAAAGAGGCTTACTCTGCATCAAAGAAGGGCTTCTTTACATGTTTTTCCAAAAGTTTCCTGCCATGATCTCGTACCTGATAGCAGCAAGAACAAGAAACAATCAGACTAGTATAAAGCAGTTTTTTCAATTCAAGAACTGATTCAGAAACACACTTTATTCTCCATTGAGCAGAGCGCAAATTTCCACCCAACACTATGGTTGAGATTGCATAGCAGCGCATCGATCCATTCACTCTTTCCAGAATTAGGAACCCCTGTCACAACCGTCAACTCTCCTGGCACAACCTGATCAGCAGTAAATTGACAATATCACATCAGACGATGATCATACAGGACTATCATTTTAAACATGACTTCAATGCTTACACTATAGAAGTTGTCCAACGTTTTCCATCCGGATGAAACGCCATACTCGTGTCCATGAGTCCGGTGATAGTAAGCATCAATTTCATCAAAGAAATCTTTAAAGGGGAATAATCCTTGTATAGGGTATGGCTCAGCACTTCGAACAGCTTCACTGAGTGAATGAGGTCCCATAGACATAAGCACCTAAGATAATCATCCCAAGTAAGGAATCATTGCGGTCATGTAACCACATAAGCAATAACATAACATTTAAATATAATCTGATCTGACCTCATTTGCATCTTTGTAATGCTCATCGTCATTTTTCTTCGGCCATTTGACACGCCAACATCTTTCTTTGCCCAGACGCCGCGCAACTTCTTCGGCCAGAGCTTGACCAGGTCCATCTCCATCAGTAGCAATAACAATTCGAGATGCCTATAGATAAAAAAAAACTTTTTATCTCCAGATTTTTGGAATCTTGACATTTAGACAATTACATATCAAACAAAATGATAAATTGCCACACACCTTCTTTAGGTAGTCATTGCAATTCCATAGAAACTTATACTTCGTGTCCTAGCATCACAGAACAGTAAAATGCTTAGGGAATCAAATAAGAGAAAATTGATCAAAAAGTAGAAAACCTAAAGACCAGACAAACCTTGTCTTCAGATGGAGTTTCCTTTGCAGAAACCGACGCTGGAGCTCCATCAGGAACGGACACACAATTTCGAAAACCTGCCTCTTCCATCGCAAGTTTGTCTATTTCCCCTTCAACCTAAAATCAATTTCCCCAAAGAATTAAACTAGTTTCCTCACAGTTTAGCCGCCGACTATGTTAGCATTTAATAGGAGGTAAAGGCAGACATACTATAATGATTTCAGACGCCTTTTCAATGTCATCAATCCCGTAAAAGATCCTCCGTGTATTCTTTTCCTGAAGGAAACCATGTAAGAAATAGTCATGACAGAAAGCTCGAGAGAGTAGTTCACAACTGATTTTAGAAAGGGAAGTTGTATGACATGGACCTGAAAGAACTTCTTAGTTTGATAACGGTACTTGCAACTCACAAGCTCCCCTCTTTGCCAATACGTAAAAGCAATTACAATCTGCCGCATAGAGTGAAGCAAGAAACTAATGTAAGAAAAAGTAAAACAACAGGAGAGTCAGACCCACAGGACCAGAACCAAGCATCTTCCTTAAGAAAAGAATGTTCATGATTTCTAAATTGCAATCAAGATGGAACAATGAGAGCCAGGTAATATCCTTAAGAATCTGACAGCAGAAAAAGAAAAGGAGCTTGAAATAAAACAGGTTCAGAAGAATACTCGAAAGTACCTCATCACCTATTCGTTTCTGCATAACCCGATTTCTCTGGAGTGTTTCTGCTGAAATCATTCTTGCAGCGAAATAATCCTGAATCTGAAGCATAACCAAGAACACAATAAGGTTTATCAAAGTCATATAACCACAGAGAGAAATAGTAACAAATTCACATACTTGAGTCATTTTCTCAAGAAAGCAGTAAACACAGAAAAAAAGAATAATAAGTATGTCGAAGACAACAACCTCGTCACAGAGAGGTTCTAGCTCTAAACTCTCCACCGTAACTTTTCTTTCAACCTTCTCTACTGGAGGAACTGCAGATGTATTAAACCTACCATCCACCTGCAAAAAGGAATGAGGATAAATTCCAATATCTAATCAACTTGTATTTTAGGAAACGCAGGTCATGCTAATGTCACAACTCACCCGTACTCCACCTTTCAACCCACACTTCCCCCTAAAGCAATTCCATGTAGCTGACGAACTGTGAATTAGAAAAAGACATGATTAACTACAGTCTCATAAACAACAAATGCGAAAGCAAAGCTTAATTTATGAGGAATTAAGATAGCATACCAATCAGGGGAAATGAAAAGAGACAAGCTTTTTTCTTCAGAGTCGCCACCTTCACACTGATGTACACATAAGAAAAATGGAAATATAAAAAATTAGCCTTTTGCAGTTACTCAACACGATTGCAAAAACAAAAAAAAAAGAGAAAAGCTTTAGAGAAACCATCTATAAAGGAAACATTCACATAGTAGTCTCAAGTCTTGGCGTATATCATGAGGCTTTAAAAGAAGACAAGAAAGTGAAACGCTTTACCTTCGGACAAAATAAACCACTATATTGTCCCGAGGGGCAGTTTTGAGCATCAATTCCATTTTCAGCCAATTTAAGCCTCAACTTCGCTAATCTAGACTGAACATCATCTTCTTCAGAGTCAACTACAACTCAGAAAACGTAGAGAATTCATCAAATAGAGCAGCCAATTAACTCAATTGCATAGGAAGCTCAAAAACAATAACCATCAAAACATGTAAAAAATTGAGCAAATGGGAACAGAACCAGACCTCAAATGAAACCAAAACATACAGAGAAGTCAAGCATTCAAAACATACCAGGATTTGGGGCTCTGGAGATTGAAGTGTAGGAAGATGAACCATTAGTCTTATGGAGATAAGGGCTGCTCTTGGACACGGGTCTCGAGGCAGAAACGGGACGAAATCTTCTGGAAACGGAAGATAGCTGCCGTTGACTACCACGAGCATAAGAAGGAGAAAGGGAAGAAGGAGAAGCTGCAAAAGAAGGAAGAAGACAAAACTCGAGGAATTGCTTCGAACCCATGAGTACTGACATGGAACAAGACAGTTTCCGCAAGTGGGTTTGAGGAAGACGAAGCAAAAAACGCATCTCGCAAAGTATGTATCCCGTTTGTGTGGAAACTCTTTCAGATACTGTCTTTATTCATGCTGCTTCTTAATTCCCACAAGGGTTTTAGACTCTTTTCCCTCCTCTGTGACTCTGCGTCTTACGGAAGATGAAGGAGGAGAAGAAGAAAACAAAAGAGATTTTTGATTTCGCTCTCTCTGTGTAAAAAAGGCCCATTAATTGTTCCTTTGGGCCTATTGCATTTATTGAGGCCCATGTCTAAGTTACCAAATTTTGTTTGGTAGGTGACTTTTTTTACGAGAAAAACCTTGGCGACAAAGTCAACGGAGAGTGACACGTGGAAGAGGATAAGCGTCTTTAATTTTGGCCATCTGTAGTTGCTTAATGGGTTAGGGCATCATTATCGCAGAATTATTTTATCAATTAGTGAAAAGAAAGAAATAAAATGGTTAAATTTTTTTTTTTGTTATTGACACTATAAGAAACGTTCCTTCAACGTCCTATCTAAGATACGTTTTTTCCTTTCCTCTTTTCTTTTCTATTATTTTAATATCTAAACATTATTGAAATCTTCTAAAGATCCTACCAATAATCATAGTTTTAGAAAAATTGGTGCTGAAGTAAAGAGGAAGTCTTTTACCAAGTTTATTGCGCCTAAAGAGAAATAAAACAGTAAAAACCGTACATATGAGAGAAAATTAATCTCTTTAAATAATAAGACATATATTAGTATGTTATAAGATTTTAATTTTTTGTTGAAGCATCTACCAAATCTAGTGATTCAAATAATCTAAATTTCCTAAATTTAGGAAGAGACCGGCGGAGACGATAAACAAGTGAAGGAATCGATTAGGATAATTACTTTAAAATGATAGATTTTTTTAAAAAAATATATATATACACATATATATATGTTAGTAATATAGATAATAAATAATTTTTTTTAGTTTTTTAATTAGAGTAATACTTGTTATACTTTTTTATTAGAGTAATAGTTTATTTTTTAGTAATATTTATAGATTAATAAATCATTATTAATAGAATTTTACTTTAAATGATATTTAAAACTCAAAACAATAGACTAAATAACAAAATATATTTTTTATCGTCATCATTTTATCCTGTTTCTAATTCTTTCTTCTACATTGTCTTCTCAAAACTCACAAATATTAAGATATATGATCAAGTTATTGTTTATACTTATTAGAGTAAAATGATTATCAATTGAGACATATATGATTAAATTTTTTGACTACATGAGTTAAATAAATGAGTTTGGTGAAAAAAATACAAAAAGAAATGTATTTTAATAATAACTGTTTTTCTTACTGTTTTTTTTAAGAAAAACTTTTTTATAATTAATTAATAAGTTTATGTTTTTTCATATAAATAATTAATTTATTTGTAGAGGTTTAAAAGCTCAAATTATATTATCCCAGCCAGCAGACCAATACTTTTCTTGACAAATTTTATAGTTGTAGATATTGTTGAGAAAGTTTAGGCCGAGAAAAAAAATGATGAACATGATAATGATGCAGCAAACCCAACGGGAAAAAAACTGAAAAAAATATTGTTTATACAAAGGCTGTATATCGCAGGTTCTGGTTCTAGTTCTAGGTCCTTGCTTGTGGCAAGCTCTAATCCTGAGTATGTGAGCAGTTCAATTGAGATCACTATGCACATTATGTGCACTTGTCATCTTCGTGTTTGTAACTCGCTTTAATTCTAATTCTAATTTTGTGGTTAGTTTAGGTTTTAACTCTTTAAATTATATAATTTTTTAGATATTATAATATTATTTTTTCATTTTGCATATTGTTTTTTTTTTTGGTAAAAATATCTAATGAAGATAGTGTCTATCTAGTCGATTTTTTCAATACCAATGGAAAAATTTTTAAGGTAAAATACGTTTTCAATATTTTCACTATTACACTTATCCACAGATAAAAAAAAAAAAATGCAAAAGTGACTAATTTGGCAAGCAATTCTCAGCTTTTTCTTTCTCTAATGTTTTATGTAGATCATATTCCACTGGTTTGGTTATCTGATTTTTTTAAGATAAATTTATTATTGTTGGAAAAAAATATAGGGCAATTCTCAATAATAGCACTATTTTAAGTTCTTGTGACAAAAATGTTTAGGGAAGAATATAATGAAAAATATGTTTCAATAAATAAACTTAATGACAATCATACCCTTCCCAAAACACGCGAGTAATTTTTCTCTTTTCGAAAACTTCACCACCGTTTCAGAAACCTCCCCTGATCTAATCGTCACCGTCACCATTTCTCCTCAGAAACCTCACCCGATCTAACCGTCACCGTCACCATCTCTTCTCAAAAACCTCCCCCGATCTAACCGTCACCGTCACCGTCACTGTCTCTCCACAAAAAACTCCTCGCGATCTAACCGTCACCGTCACCATCTCTCCTTAAAACCTGGCAGCATCACTGTCGGCGTCATCGCCGCTGGTGCTCTAAAACACGGAAGCTTCTCGACAAACAGTAAACTTTTAATCGAAAGTTTTATT
>OVBI01002142.1:365-23623 GCA_900406495.1 Sisymbrium altissimum | reverse complement strand
TATACAGGATGAGAGGAGATTTTCCGATAAGTCGTGGGATGCGTCCAACTCAGTATGCTGAAGGGTGTGGACCAGCTCGGTATCCAGAAGGGTGGATTTTACCGAGCTGACTGGCATGTGTCGTCCAGCTCGGTAGGATTGGTGCAGTAAACACCGAGCTAACTGCTCCAAGCTTCCGTACCGAGTTGGACTGCAACTCCCGACTTGTAGATGGTATAACATTCTCGTATAAACTCTGTTTGATCTGATTCTTCTTCTAGGTGCTTCATAATTGAGTTGAGAACATTTTCCAAGTGGTTTCATGTTCATAACCCTTGTGGTTTGGAAGATACACCTCGATCATTGAACACATATCCTTTTCAGCTTGGAACTCTCAGAAAGTGTCATCCAGCTCGGTTTCCAGGAAGGAAAGGATTGGAACGAGCTGAATGCATCATGCTGTCCAGCTCGGTATCAAATAGGGAGCATGATACCGAGATGAATGCATCATGACAGCCAGTTTGGTAGACTGGTACCGAGCTGACTGCTCTGTGCTGATCAGATCGACATTCAGTGGCAAATGCTTGGCAAAACATGCATCCAGCTCATGTATGTTGACCAGCTCGGTAGGATTGGCTGCCAAAATACTGAGCTGGCTGTCCTCCAAGCTTGGTTGATTGCCTTTTATTCGAAAAATCGTAACTTTCGTCTGTTTCTCGGAGGAATCGTTCAAAGGATGAAATGGTCAGCCAAACATGATAAAGAGTGTCAGTCAGCTCGGTACCACTAGCAGGTAGGGATACCGAGCTGACTGTCTTGTTTCGTCCAGCCGATCGTCCTTTGTTCGATGAATTGCGAGTTCATTGATTTCTCGGAAAAACTCTCGAAAGATTAAATTTCTTACTTTCTTCGCAGAGTTATCGACAAAGAGGTTCGAAATGAACTTTCTACGAACCCATATCTAAATATGGAAATCCTTTTTCGATATTCAAATATTTTAATCGGTAATTCCGAAAATATGGGTTTTGACCCCAACAATACCATCCCCCTAATTTTGTAGCTTGTGGCTATGTACAAGAGGATTGATTGTGGGAAAGACTATCGTCGGAGGAGACGTGAAAAAATATATAGGCGAATTCTCTAAATTCACGGAGAGCTCTGCATTCTTGAAGCGCATTTTTCTCAGTAGCGAGATCTCGGTTTGAAGAATATTGTTATATGATTCCAACATGTATGAGGCAGGTTGATTGATCTTGTCAAACAAGGTGTCAATCCATTTTGTAGATAGACCACTTGATTCCATCATTTGCTTGTCTTTTAATGTTTTTTCATGTTGTGTGCTTGGTATATAAGATTCTTCTTCTTTATTTTCTCAGGCTTCAAGCTCCAAATAAAGATAAATTAAAAGAACTTTATTTTTAGTAGCTGAACTCGTATTACCGATCTGCCTAGGTATCTGAATTGGAATCAAGCCAAATAGTAATTCATTTAAAGTAAGTTTTACATATTTCAAACATAAAGTTTTTTTCAGATTGATCACATTCGAAGGTTTTCGGACTAAATCACCTTCCAATTCCTCTAGTTGAGAAACTCCACTGCAAACTATCTCTATTAGTTGATAGAGGCCTTCTCAATTGATCGCAAACTTTTGACTTTTTCTGCTCTTGTGTTATCGAAGATGCGTCTTAAATCGAGGTCACCAACATTTAAAGAACTTTTCATTAAATTCGAGTCTTAATATCTAGATGTTGCTTGTTGGTAGTTTTGAAGTTGGAGAAGCGCTTGATGTTGTCGTTCTTCGATCGTATCCAGCATATCTTCCATCATAATAGAGTTACACTCTTTTTAATGGTGCCTCAGTTCGTCGGAGTCTGGGAACATTCAGCTTGGCGGGAACAACAACTTCTACTCCCTACACTAATGAGAATGATGTTTCCCCTGAATCTCATCGAGGTGTGGTCTGATATGCCCATTATACTGACCAGAGCTCGTCGTTCTAACCCCTTTTGTGTTGTTTAATCTTTACTTGGGGTTTTCAGGACAGTTTTGTTTGCAGCTTTAGCTTGTCCATCTTATTGTGGGTATCTTGGCATAGAGTTACTTACTTTGATCCCCCAAGAAAATAAAAAAAATCTTTGAAATCATTTGAACTGAATTACGGTCCATTGGCTGTGATGATCTCGTAAGAGACCCACTAGCATATTATGTTCATCCACAAGAAGATGTTTACCACAGAGTCTTTGATGCTTATGAGTGCTTAAGCTTGGATCAACTTAGAGAAATAGTCAGTTACGGAAAACAAATATTGCACGACTCTTGTCGATCAGTGCATTGCTGATCATATACATTGACTGTCACATAAATGGGTATGGTGCTGAAATTAAAGAAAAAATCTTCGACGGTTGATGGATTAAAGTAGCATGCAATGGCTTATCATTGTTGGCCAAAATATCCTTACCGTCTGATTTTGAACACCATTACTCATCCCAATGAGTGGTTCCCATAAATCTTTAACAAACTTTGTTCATTATGACTGATGCCTTACGTCCATCAATGCAAAGTAGGTATGGATCACTCACTTCTTGTTCGTACAATGCCCCTTTGATCATGCAATATTTTGTGCTAGTGATTATCAGCTTTAGAGTCTGCCATTTTTTGTAGGGACTTCGCCATTTTGGATAAAATTCTTTATCTTGGCCTTCCAATCACCACACAATCACCAGGGAAAATATACTTGTAGTTTTCAAATACCTTTGGGTGAGGTTCTGGGGTAGCTCCAGTTCTGGGCTACTTCTTTGATTTGTACAGGTTCGGTAGTGGAAGTTGTTCTAACTTCTGGAGTTAAACCATCATTCAATGTCATCGTTACATCTTGGGATTTCGGATCAAGAAATGTATCTCGTGTTGTGAGGCTAGTACTTGCATTGCTTGAGGTCCCTTGCTACTTATTGTTTGGTGCTTCCTCTTCTGCTTTAATGTGCTTCAGTTGCTTTTGTGCTTGTGATTTGGCGACCACGAGGACTTTGTCTTTCAGAGTTATGCTTTGTGTAGCAATACACTCTACATGAATGATCCTTTTGAAGTTAAAGTCCAAAGTCGAAGCCAACACGGCCAATGCGTCAGCCGAGGTACTTTCTCCTTGTGGTATCCTAATCAGCTCGAACTTAATGAACTATTTAGTCTAACTCTTAAGGAGTTTGAGGTAAGCTGAGCTCTACTACCCACATTGCCAACTGCCCAGACTGGCTTGGTCCATGAAGGATTGTTCGCAAACACAAAGTAGTTAAGTCTTCCATTGGATGAGATTGAAAATAAGGGTGTAATTTTCAAACCAAAGTTACTACCGCGAGTGTTAGCTTTTTCATCTTCGGGTAACGAGTTTCTGGATTAGTCAATATATTTCTTATGTANGTTCCCCCCCCCCCCCCCCACCACCATTATCTTCTTGAAAAATAACTCCACTTATGTGATGTTCATACACCAATATATAGATACCACTCGAATTCGGTTCAATACCATTTACCGGGTCTGTTTCGGTTCGGATCTTCGGGTGTGGATATTTTTCCAACCCAATATGTGATGATAGAGTAATTTTGTCATGATAAGATTATTATTACTTGTCATAGATATATTTGAATATATAGCGATGATAAATTCATTATGTTTAATGGTAAAGTAAAAGTCGTTTGATAAGTTGATTTTTGTTAATTATAGACTTTTGGTTGTTAGTATATAGTGGTATATGTGTTTTTAGTGATGATTGATTACCAAACTGGTTTATAATAGAGTAGTACACTCAACTAAATTTGATTGATTGGTTACTATTGTCATAAATTTATTGTGGTCAATTTATATTATTTATCAAATTAATGGTAAGTTTTTATGTTTATACATACATTGATGGTAGATTTATATATGTACATACAATACAATGATGGTAAGCTTCAATGTTTACATACATCCAATAAAGATAAAATTATATATTTATATATAATGATGATATATTTTTTTCTTACTTGTTTGAAATCTTTATATATAAAAGAGGAAGAGCTTTCTCCAGTTGAATGACAAGTGGCAGCATCTTTACACGACACATATTAATATATATTTATAATTATCTATTTAATTGATATTTAACTATTTAAAATCATAAAAATAAAAGAAATAAAAAAATAAAAAAATCTAAACTTAATGAAAAATATCAGGAATATATAAAATATATATACATATCAATATTTAAATAGATATTTTTATATTTTTATTGGTTTAATATAATTAACAAAAATAACTCAATAGAACTATAAAATATAAGATGTAATCAATAAATAATTAAATATATACACTATATATACGAAAAATTAGAATTTTAAAAGTATAAAACAAAAAAATAGTTCAGTAAATAATTGAATATATAACTAATTATTAAAACTAAAAATGAAGAATATTTAAAGAAAAATAGTAAAGAAACATAACATAATCTAATAAATAAAATTTAAAATGTTAAAAGTGATAAAATATAAGTTTAACAAAAATTAATTCAAGATTATAAATCAATATATATTTTAAAAACTATTATAATATTAAAATTAATATTAAAAATATTATAAAAATGAGATAAGATAAAAAATAAGGAAAAAACAAACTAAATAAAATTTTTAAAATATAAATATAAATAACTATTAACAAACAATAAAGATTCAAAAATAATTAAATAAATTTTAAAAATCTTTATCAAAAAATTATAGAAAATTAAAAAGATAATTCCGCGCGTTGCGCGGATTCTCACCTAGTATATAATAAATTTCTAATGTAAATGTGTGTAAACACCAGTCAATATAAATTTGTCATCATTTAAATATTTCGATATAAAAGTTTACGATCATTGAAATGAATATACTTTATATAAAAATTGAAAATTAAAATTTTTTATCACTAAATCAAACACAAACATTAGTCACAAACACAAATCAACTAAACATAAATGTGTGAGTGATAAACGCCAATCACAAATATCAGTTAAAAACACATGTTACTATATTATTATTATAATATTTTATTAATTTTGATGTTAATAGCATTTTTGTATTTTAAAAAACTTTTACAATGAAATTGATATTAGTATAACAATCTTATATTTTAAAACGCCATTTTAATATTATAAAAACTTTCCAAAGATACTCTAGTTATTATCTCTTATTATTATTGCTGTTTTCATTTTTTTTTACGTTATTTTCAGCCTTTACTTAAAAAAATTCATAAAAAATTGCAATAAACTCAAAATTAAATGAGAAACAGTCCGTCAAGAGCAGCGTGGGCACACCTAACCTTGTCACTTAGGTTTGAAGTAGATCAATCCTTCACTTTCCAATGTGGCATAAAAAGTATGTTTTTAACCAAAAATGTGAAACACCCAAGAAGGTCGTTAAGTTTGAACGGATGAATAATAATTTAAAGCTTTTAATAATGTTAAATGTTAACCACAAATCTGTGAACCTTATATAATGAAAACAATCCAGATGGCATATTTTCTCTTTGTATTTTTTTTTCTTAAAGAGATTTTTTAGTTGGAGCATTTTGGAATTTTATAGCAAAGACAAGAAGGGAGGGCTACACAAATATGGCTCAAAGGTTCAACAAAAGGTCACATTTTTTAAGTTTTGTTTACCCTTTTCTTTCTTTTATTAGCCGTCCCTAGTTATTAGCTCCCCGCTTCTCTTTTTGACTCTTTAAAAATTCATCTTCAAATTTTCACCAAAGTTCCTTTCTTTCTGCTTTCTCCAATTTAAAACATTTTTTTAAAGCAAAATTACTTTTCTAAATAGTCGTATCACTACAATAACCATGTTTTAGAAACTTAACTTAGCATACCTTTTTTTTTTCCATCTCATTTAATTAATGAAATATTGACTGTAGAAACAATGAATAAACATATTAATTTTCTTTATATGCATTATATTGAATTGAATCCCGATAATACAGGACAATAACACTAGTACAAACGACTACGTTATATGGTTCTTTTATTTATAGCCACTGATTATGTGGAGCATTCTAGTTATAAGGAAACATTGTATACCAAGGTTCTGCAAAGTTATATCCATACCATATCTCGTTCTCTAGTTTAAATAAGCATAAATTATTGATTACATTTTCTGTTTAAAATAATAATTTTATAAAATAAAATATTTTGCTTGCATCAATTTTATTTTCGTCAGTATTCTACAATATATAAATTTTGTGTTAGCATTACATTATAAAACTTACACCCATATTAGTTAGGCAAAACAATATTTTATATATTATAGTTTTTTTGCTTAATAAATACTAGAAAATTATATTTATAATATAGTTTGCCCGAGAGAAAAAACCATACGTAGTTGGTCAACTCATCCATTTCAAAATAAAAGTGCTTAATAATATCATGTGATAATATATGTATGGACATGAAGAAAACAAATTTTTGACTCCAAACACGGAGCTCCTTTTATCTTATGGGAGTCTTAACATTAATTGCATTAATCTAGCTCCTTTTATGTTTATTTTGCTTAGATAACACTTGTGTAATCTTGCTCTCCTAGTGCTTATTTCTTTTTAACCTTTTATTGCTTAGAAAGTACAAGCTAGATTTGCTTGCTGTAATTCAAACCTTCATTTTAACGATAATTACATTCGTAGGAAAGAAAAAAAAATAAAATAAAGAGAGGCTATGAGGTGAATTCAAGTTGCAGAAAAAACCCATGAGATGTCCAAAAAAAAATATGAGGAAGAAAAAAAACCCTTTTGTTTACTCACTGACCGTTAGAAACTCCATGCGCCACTTCACACACTCTATGTTGGCTCATTGTGTTTCTTTCGACTTTTTAATTTTTTTAAGTGACAGGATTGTTTAACTTTCACCTGCCATCAATTAAAAGTAGAATTAATATCCTGGATCTGAATCCACATCCGGTATCCATTCCACAAATCTGGATATTTAAGAGGCCAAATAATAAAATTTCTGATTCACCAAAATCAAATTGAGTTATTTTCAAATCCAGATATCCATATTCTTTAACAAGTTTTTTTATATTAACAATTTAAGTTTGCTTTGGAGATTGAGTGTAAGATTATCTTTAATAAGTTACTCTATTTTTACTTAAAAAATAAAATTCCCAAAAAATAGAAAAGAGTTTTATTTCAATAATCAACTCTATTTTATTAACTATTATTTTCTTATAAGATATTATATTTTAAAATATATTAATTTTCTCTACTCATTTTATTTTTCGGGGAAAAACCAGATAAATTTTTTGATTTTAGTAAAGCTAAATATATTAAATTAAAATGGTTTTTATTACATCAAATAAATTTATTACAAATAGACATTTATGTAATTTTCCCACAAATGATCAATTAAAACATTTTTAAATGAGAAATAAGATTTTTAATTTTTACTTTATATATTATCATTATTGTTTCTTAAAATTAATATAATATTTTAAAATACAAAAATAAATATTATTATGTTTAAGCATAAAACTAAAATGTGCAAATTTTTATATAAAATAAAATTATATTAATTAAAAGAATAGTTTATAAATAAATAAGTGTAAGTCTAAAAGTAGAGAACTCTAAAAGTTACTCTAAATTTTAAGTAATTAATAAAATTCTATATTTTTACAATGGAATGTAAAGCGTTATTAAAGATGATTTTACTATAAAAAGAATTTATAAAGAAAAAAATATAATTTCTAATATTCCGACTAGTTACATTTTTTTCTTTAACAAATACCAATTTTTTAATATAACTTAACATTATATTAAATATATATATATATATTTAATTTTCTATATTTACATAATTTTTATCACTTTTATATTTTATTTTTATACAAAATATATAAATTTTAATTAATATAATTTGTATAAGAATTTAATGTATTTAAATTTATAAATATCGGGATATATCCCATCATATCATTCAGTACTTGCCAAAATTTCTTATTATAAAAAAAAAATTGGTTTCTAAATTTTATGTATCCCTTTTGGTAATATATATTTTATAGGAAGAATAACAGTTTATAAGAATCTAACCATTTTAAAATTTGTTTATTACGATTAATGGCTTATATATGTGTTATACTTTTTGTCGGCACATGATTTGCATTGGTTCAACAAATACAGTGGGTTACTTTATTATCCAATGGGTAACTGAATCAGATAATCTTGACGGAAAAAAGAAATAAGATTTCTTAAGAAAAAAGCATTATAAGTCTCATAAAATTATCATTTACAAAATATTCGTTAAAAGAACTATTTAAAGAAAAAACATAGAATTATATTGTTTTAAAAAAAACTCAATAATTTTATATACAGTTAATAATAACATAATTAGAAAATAAGTATAGGATGAAAATAATCATACAATATTGAATAAGTTTAATATTTATATAAATTTTCAATTAAGAAAAAAATCAAGTGAAATCTATATAAATGTTATATTGTTGAAACTAATTTTGTATATACATGTTTTATTTATGCTTAGAGATTATCTAGATCCGCCCCACAATCCTGTCATGGGAAGGTTTTCGTGTGTTAGATGCCCCACCGAGTTAGAATGTTGGCTAAACAACTGTAGAATGGGACATATCTTTTGCGGGTACCATATTTTGCGTCCTGATTGGGTGCAGAAAGAATGGGTACAATACACATGTTTTGTAACTTTATAATATCAGTTTAACGATAATTAAAGTAATAATTAGGATTTTATCCGCTCTTCATACAGAGTTAAGTTTTTTACCTCGTGTTTGCGTAGAATAAGGATTTTTTTTTAAAAAAAAAAAAAATTATTTTATAAACATTATATTATTAAATTGAATTTAAAATAATGTTATTGGATTTAAAAATATTATGATAGAGAACCGTTTAGATTCATCTTCGAATGATAAATAAGTATATGATGAATACAAAACTCTTACACATTGTTTGATTATACAAAATTCTTACACATTTTAAAATCTAATAAGAAATCCATGTTTGTGGAAAAATAACTTTTATATAACTTTTCTAACTTAATATCAAACTTTTTGAATAAAAATTACTAATAAAATATGATGCATTTCAGATAAAAGTTACTATATAAAATATATGTTTCTTAATGAAATGACATAATCATATATAGTAAAACAAATTGGTTGATTATATAATATTTTTTTTAGCTTGTTGTGAAAATTTTAAGATTAAATTGAAAGTTTTTCAGTTAAATATTTTTATTTCAAAAAAATCTAAATGATTTGAAATGAAAATCTTCTAATAAATCTTTTTCGTTAATATTAAATTGTATATCGATAACTATTTATATTTACTGGTAAGATTTAGTTTATGAAGTATTATTTACCAAAAGCGACTTTGGAAAAAAAATTTTGAAAACTTCGTAAAATAATTTAGGTGATGATAACCGAAAAAATAAGTATTTTATTTTTAAAAGTAAGTATTTTATATATTTATATATATATTTTTATTTTATTATTAATTACTTTCTATAAATATAATCATTATTTGTTATAATAAATGAATAAATATTTAATTTTTAAGGAAATTTATTAATGTTTATTTCCAAAACATAAAAGTTTTAGTGTAATTGGCTAAATACTTTCCAAATTATTTATTTATATTTTAATAAAATATTTATTAATTTAATTAACTAAACCAATACAGTTATAATTTTAATCTTTATTAAATCTGTTGCCAAACACTTTTAATATATTTATTTAATGGCATGAATCGTAAATAATAGATATTTTATGTTATGTTTCTAAATTTTTTATAAACGTTATATAATAATAATATAATTTTCTTTAAAATAAAAATATCAAGTAATCACTCATTTTGCGATTTTTTTAATTGGTCCATAATTTTGGAAACTAAAATCCTAGAATTTTAGAATAAAATCTTAGAATCTTTCATAAATTTTTGTAGTTAAAAAACAATAAATATTAGAAGAAAATGCAAAGATTACTATAAAATATTATGCCAAACAAAAAATAATGGCATGCTTGTAAATAAAAAGATTTTTGAAATATTTTTTAAAATGTACTTCTCAATTAATATTAGTATAGATATATATAACATTATATTGATATATAATTATTTTCATAAAAATTAGTTACTCTATATGGTTTACTGCTGAAAACTTATATTTTAGACCAAAATTAGTTTCTCATATTTATAGTTTACAAATCTGAAGTTTTGTAATTAAATACATTATAGAAAAATTAACAAATATTTAAGAAGGATTCAATTTTAGAAGATATATATTTATGGGATGATTTTACCTACTCGCATTGTACATGAAGTGAGAGGGTCTTACCAGTTCAGCAGTCTGAAATGGCTGGAGATATCATCACTGTTCCAAGAGATTCCACTAAGCCATGTACGATGGAAAGCCAATAAACTGCTTGAATGTAGCCACCAAGAAAACCAAACATCACAAAGAAGAAATCCACTCTATTAAGCTTCCTCCACTATAAAAAGAAGAATATGAGTCTCAAAGAAGATAAAGAAAATCTTGATTTCTTAGGTTAATCAAAGAATTCTGAAATATCAGTTTATTTTTTGACTTGCACTATATAATTGATTAACCGCATGCATATTTATAAATGAAGATTTCATCAATCGTGTGTTCTTTGTGGGAATCCAGATAAAACTCACAACCATTTTAATTTTGTCTGCCTTTATTCTCTTACAATTTAGTGTGACATTTATGATATATTTATGGGAGTCCGGATTAATCATGATTTGAAGGAAACAATCCATATCATTATCACACACTCATATGATTTTCAACATAGGATTCTTTATGCATGATTCTAAAATTGTCAATTTGTGAAATTTAGAAAGAGTAAAATACTTGCATACATCAAATTGACTACAGTTCGTATACCCAGATGGTAAGACAGGTTTATCGAATAAAATATTTTTCCTTGATCATTCCAGAGTTCCTCAAATTCAAGATATTTTACAAACATGATTTGTAATTACTGAACATTTTCGAAGTAGATCAATTTTAAAATAGTTTGAATTTACATGCTTATCCTTTTCTTTTGTATTTACATTATTCTTTAGATTCTTCAATTCTTTTAATTTTATAATTCTGTAAATACACATTTATAATTTTATTAATAAATTCCATATTCCATAAAAAAAAAAAGGATTCCCATGCCATAATACCATAAAAGCCAAATGATGTGCTTCAACCCCAGTTCAAATGCTTCCATAAATTATATAAACACTCATAAACATATAGAAATTTTGATCTACTGACGAATATCTTTCCCAAAACTACATACTCTTCCTGAATCATCACTCTCACTAAATTAGTATATTACATAGGCATCAATTCTTTCGAAGGCTAAACTCTTCTTTTTTTTACCTGTTGGCTTTAAGGCCATCATATCCATGTGCATAATGGAAGTCCCCCCGAAGCAACACACAAAATTCAGCTCAGAGGCTCTTAGGAAGGTGACTTCTTATCCCTCCCCCAGTGGACAAATTTTAAAATGTGCTCACCACCCATATATTCCACACGAAACAGACACCTCCGATCAATGCAACAAAAATAGAACAAGATATCTGCACTATTTTTTCACGAACAAGTTGGTGCTACAAGAAAAGAGAAAGATGATTGTAAAAAAAAAAAAAGAGTAAAGAATAAAAATATGTACCATGAGAACTCACTAATCAAATGCCAATGCCTTATAAGTGGCTGGAACTGCAGGAGGGAGCCACTTCCGAGAGAAGCCAAATATTAACCTAAAAAATTAATGCTGCATCACCTTGTGAAGCAACCATTAGAGTCAAGAGTACGGGGCTTCAGGGCTCTCTCCCTGGAAGGTTTCACGGGGGTTAAAACTTAACTCAACCGTGAAGATGGTTTGACAGGTACGGGACCTCAATATTTATCGTCAGCTGCTATTTACACCATACCAACTCTATGCACAACACCGGCAGTCATAAATAAGTAAGTGCCATAGGGGCTTGGCGTGGAAGCCAGCAACGCATCCCACATAATGCCCTGACAGAAAAATGGCCACCAACCACGTCTGCCCCATGAACCTCAAGGCAAATCAGTGCTCAAAATCTCCGGGTGGAAGGATCCAACAAACACTAGAAATCATTAGGCTGGCAGTGACCAAAAGGTGTCGAGAACTCATTCACTCCCCGAGTATGGGACTGAGGGCAGAAACGCCCAAAATATCTTCTGTTGTCATATAATTTTGGTATTTGTGGCTTTTATTATTTTATGAAAACTTTATTATTTGTTCTTCGAAGGTGATTATTCGATGAACATTCTTTGCATTTTTAGGATTTATCATGATGAATCATGTGTGATGATGGCATGTTTAGGTTGATGTATTTGTGAGGAAAATATAGATGTGATCTTAAGTAGTTATGCTATGCTAGGTTAAAATATTTAAAGAAAGATAGTGAATGTAGAATTGCATAAAGAATGTTTAATTGATAGGTTGTGGTGGCTTTGGGCCGTATAGATCTTTTGGGTCATGTTGGCTTTGGACCGGGAGGACATTCGGAGTCGTATAACTTTGGGTCGTGAGGGGCCTTCGGTTAGAGTTGGTCCCAGACCATGAGTGAAATTTGGGGTTGAATTAGTCGTGTACCATGAAGAAACTTCGGGGTTCACTTGATCCTAGAGCATGATGGACCTTCGGGTCAAGTAGATTTGGACCGTATATTAGTTTTGGGTCATGAGGGACTTTTAGGTCGAGTGGCTTCAGGCCATTTGTAACATTCAGGGACAGAATTGTGTTAAAATGACTAAGTAATTGAAATTTTTTAAGTAAACTTAATGCTTTTCCATTATTGTTTAAAACCGATTTTAACTATTTTCTATGGTTTCTTTTACTCCTCAATTGCTTGTTTACTTCTACTCTCACCAAGTACACCATTTTGGAGAGATTATTATTGATAGAGATATTTACATTTTGCAAGTGTAACCATACAATTTTATAAGGATCAATCACCTAACTATACTAATTTGTTTGTTGTGCACTTACAACTAAGTCAAAGTGACTGAAAACTCTCACTATATTATGCAGCCACCTCAAAACTGGACACTTCTCACTAAGAGGATTCTCACCTTAAATATTGTAAAGAAAAGTCAGGAGAAATCTCAAATTCCAATTCCACTTCTCACTCTTCAATTATCCATCCATAACTACAAACATTTGAGAAAACAGTTTCTAATATTTGAAAAGTTTACAAGGAAAAAAAATATAATTCTTTATTATATAATTATTATCAAACACTAACAATTATCATTATCATTAATCATGATGCAAGTAAAACTATATTTTTTTTTTTTACATTTTTATGGTGTGATGATAAAGATCAGACCCAAAAATATAATCAAAATGCACTAGAAAAGATAATAAAAATTATAATCTACACTCTTGTCGAGAAATAATTGATCATGGTCAAGAGAGTGTCAACGAGAACGATGAGACATAACTGGACTAGAAGCATTTTCCCAAGATATGACGAATCTTTTGGTCCTAGAACGATCTTGTTTAAAGATTTAAGAAAGTTAACAAAGACAGTTTAGCACAACCATAATGGATAAACTTCTAATACTATGATAATAACACAATAACAATAATTTCTCATTACAAAGATAAAATATATTTTTAATCAATTTTAGTCAGTTTTTAATTATGCTATTTGTGATTTAGAAAATGGAAATAATGTTTGCAATGGACTATTTGTAATTGGTGAAGAAGAGTTTTAAACCATCAGAATTATTTATTGTTTCAATTTATTTGGAAAATTTTGAGAAATATAAAAAAGTTTTAGTATTGTTATTCTCACATATATTCTATACACAAGCAACATAAAAATGGACAAATTAGTTTAAAAGTAGCATATAATCAACATATGTCTTTTATTCAAATGATAAATTACTTATTTTTATTTTTTCGAACCAAATATAGATTAAAATAACTATTTTATTCAATTCGATTATACCGAATAAATATGAAAAAATTTAAAAGGAGAATTTTAATCCTACGCGCCAACTTATTTGTGTTTACAAATTTTAATACTTAGAATAAGTTTGATTGAAAATATATTAGAGAAAACATCATCTATATATTGATGAAATTCTTCTAAATAAATGAGCTATTCAACTCATCTGGTTATATAAGTTTTCTAACTTTTTTATTTTGTTGGAACCAAATTGTGCCATTTTCACTAATAGAATTGTCAATTGACAGCACTGTCTATAATTTATTTGTTACACATATGGACAAAATGGTCAAAGTTTTGAATGTTAAAACGAATAGTTATTTAATTGAATTTAAGCAAATGATAAATAAATCAATTGGCGAAAAAAATATATTACAATTTGAAAGTCACTTGTGGTCCCCACACGTGTGATTCGGCACGATACTTCCGAAAAGCATACCACTAGGGGCAGGCTTCGCTATATAACTTCACCTCCACCAACGATGCATTTTCGTCCTCAGATCTCATCTCACTCACAGGAGAAGAGATAGAGAGAGAAAACAAAAAGCCTCAGTTTCTCCATTATTTACGGTTTTGCCCAATATGGCCGCTTCTGTAGATAATCGTCAGTACGCGCGGCTCGAGCCCGGTTTAAACGGTGTCGTTCGCTCTTACAAACCTCCGGCTCCTCCGTCCCGGTCCGATTCCCCCACCTCAAACCAAAACCAAACCGTGTTCCTTAAACCGGCTATGGTAGAAGAAGACGAAGACGTGTCAAGTGATGACGAGAACGAGTCCGGTTACTACAAGGAGATGATACGCAAATCCAACAGCGAGCTCGAACCGTCCATTCACGATCCGAGAGATGAATACACTGCTGACAGCTGGATCGAGCGAAACCCTTCCATGGTCCGTCTCACAGGGAAACATCCCTTCAACTCCGAGGCGCCTCTTAACCGTCTCATGCACCATGGTTTTATCACCCCTGTACCGTTGCACTACGTGCGTAACCATGGTCACGTCCCTAAGGCCCAATGGGCTGAATGGACCGTTGAAGTGACTGGATTCGTCAAACGGCCTATGAAATTCACCATGGACCAGCTCGTTAATGAGTTCGCCTTCAGGGAGTTCGCGGCGACGCTGGTTTGCGCGGGGAACCGCCGGAAGGAACAGAACATGGTGAAAAAGTCAAAAGGCTTCAACTGGGGCTCCGCAGGAGTCTCCACCTCTGTATGGCGTGGAGTCCCGCTCTGTGACGTCCTGCGTCGCTGCGGAATCTTTAGCCGGAAAGGTGGAGCTTTCAACGTCTGCTTCGAAGGGTCAGAGGATCTTCCCGGCGCTGCCGGAACCGGCGGTTCCAAATATGGAACAAGCATCAAGAAAGAGTACGCCATGGATCCATCAAGAGACATCATTTTGGCTTATATGCAAAACGGAGAATATCTGACACCTGACCACGGGTTTCCGGTTCGGATGATAATCCCCGGTTTCATAGGTGGTCGGATGGTTAAATGGTTGAAGCGAATCGTCGTCACCGCTAAAGAATCCGACAACTACTACCATTACAAGGATAACAGAGTTCTCCCCTCCGACGTAGACGCCGAACTCGCCGACGAAGAAGGTAAAATCCCGATTTTATACATACAAAAGAAAATGTTCATAAATAGATTTCTTATAAGCAATCTTAGTTTGGTTACATTCAACAATATAAATATCTTTGCAAACCTAATCAGTAGTTTCCGAACATATAGGAGAAAAACAAAAACAAAAATCATATTAAAAAAGAAAATTAGAGTTGGCGGATGATGTCAGCTTACATGACTTATGTGATTAATGGTTTTTTATTGTCAGGTTGGTGGTATAAACCGGAATACATAATCAACGAGCTCAACATAAACTCCGTGATTACGACGCCGTGTCACGAGGAGATTCTTCCCATCAATGCGTTCACCACTCAGAGGCCTTATACTTTAAAGGGCTACGCATATTCCGGTACTGTTAATTTAAAGTTATTATTCTAAATTAATATGTGGATTAATTTATATAAAGAATCTATTTCTTAAACAAAAATGGGTATATTTACGAAATCAGGGGGCGGAAAGAAAGTGACACGTGTCGAGGTGACAGTGGACGGTGGAGAGACATGGACTGTGTGTACGCTTGACCATCAAGAGAAACCAAACAAATATGGTAAATTCTGGTGCTGGTGTTTCTGGTCACTAGAAGTTGAGGTTTTAGACCTGCTTGGTGCCAAGGAAATCGCTGTTCGCGCTTGGGATGAGACACTCAACACTCAGCCTGAAAAAATGATCTGGAATCTCATGGTACGTGTCTCCAACCACCCTCCAATATGACTAACGGTTTGGTTTTGGTTTGCTTTCTTCGGTTTTGTAGAAACTAAAACCATATAAAATTATTTATAATTCTGTTTGGTTTTGGTTTGGGCTGACACATTTTTGAATTGGTTCGGATTTGTTTTCGGTTCAGTGTTCTTTTTAAGTAGCTTAAAATTATAGACATTAAATGATTTATGTAATATCGAAATTATTTCTGTATATTATAATTTCTTATTTCCAATATATAATTAAAATATAAAATTTATAATGTATTTCAATTTATGTGGCTTGATTATTACACACAATAAAGTTTATCGTAAAGGTATTAGTAATAGTAATGTCCTCTGATGACCTAGTCAAAGTGGGAATACAATTATTAATAATGAAACTTTCTTGTTGGTGGACTAAACAGGGGATGATGAATAATTGTTGGTTTAAAGTGAAGACAAACGTGTGCAAGCCACATAAGGGAGAGATTGGTATCGTGTTCGAGCACCCGACGCTTCCGGGTAACGAATCCGGTGGCTGGATGGCTAAGGAACGTCACTTGGAAAAATCGGCTGATGCACCTCCAACTCTTAAGAAATCTGTTTCAACGCCTTTTATGAACACAACAGCAAAGATGTACTCAATGTCTGAAGTCAAGAAGCACAACTCTGCTGATTCTTGTTGGATCATCGTGCATGGTCACATCTATGACTGTACCAAGTTCCTTAAAGACCATCCAGGTGGTTCAGATTCGATCTTGATCAATGCCGGGATGGATTGCACGGAAGAGTTTGAAGCTATTCACTCTGATAAAGCTAAGAAGATGCTTGAAGATTACAGAATCGGGGAGCTGATTACAACCGGCTATTCCTCTGACTCTTCCTCGCCAAACACTTCGGTTCATGGTGGCTCAGCCGTGTTCTCGCTCTTGGCTCCGATTGGAGAATCAACTCCAGTTAGGAACATGGCTTTAGTAAACCCCCGGGCTAAAGTCCCGGTCCAACTCGTCGAAAAGACATCAATATCTCATGATGTTCGTAAGTTCCGGTTTGCATTACCGGTTGAAGATATGGTTCTTGGTTTACCGGTTGGTAAGCATATCTTCCTTTGCGCCACTATCAACGATAAGCTTTGCCTTAGAGCTTACACACCAAGCAGCACTGTTGATGTGGTTGGCTACTTTGAGCTCGTGGTCAAGATTTACTTTGGTGGAGTCCATCCAAGATTCCCCAATGGTGGGCTCATGTCTCAGTACCTAGACTCGTTGCCTCTCGGGTCAACTTTAGAGATCAAAGGACCATTGGGACATGTTGAGTATCTTGGCAATGGTGAATTCACAGTTCACGGTAAATCAAAGTTTGCTGAGAAATTGGCAATGGTGGCAGGCGGAACTGGTATTACTCCGATGTATCAAATCATGCAAGCCATTCTAAAGGATCCTGAGGATGAGACTGAAATGTATTTGGTTTATGCTAACCGGACCGAGGAAGATATTCTTCTTAGGGAGGAATTGGATGGTTGGGCAGAGAAGTATCCGGATCGGTTAAAGGTCTGGTACGTTGTGGAATCAGCTAAGGAAGGTTGGGCTTATAGTACTGGATTTATAACCGAGGCTATTCTTCGGGAGCATATCCCTGATGGTTCAGATGGCTCTGCCCTTGCAATGGCCTGTGGACCACCACCAATGATTCAGTTTGCGGTTCAGCCGAATTTGGAGAAGATGGAATATAACATCAAGGAAGACTTTTTGATCTTCTGATTGTAAGCCCAAGATAATTTCGAAAGTCACAAAATTAAGTGGTCAAAAAGCCTAGTTGTTATAATAGACTCGAATATAAGTTTGATAGAATTGTTTTGTATATATAATGTTGGTTCTTTTAAGTCTTGAAATTGGAAATATAATGTGTACGTTGTATTTAAGTTCGATATTCTTTCGAAATTTAAAATCATATGTTTACATTTACTTATTTGTTTATCATTATTAAAATATAAATATTTATACAGCTAGTAGAAGGGAAGGTACAAAACTCTCCAATAGTCATTTTCAAATCAAAATAAAAGCCAAATCAAATTTTTTTCCTCTCGTCAAGTTGAAACAAAACTCGTCCATTAGTTCCATTTCAGGATCATTGTTGGTTTTCAAGTCCATACGTTCAATACTGTATATGATTTGAAAGATTATTGGGACTAAATTTACCTTTATACTTTTTTTTTTTCAATTAACCAAGAAATAGTAAGCCTAAATTCGCGTTTTTCAGATCAAATATCAAATCAGGTTAGTTAGTCCTTGTCTATAATATACTTAAATTAGTGATTTAAAACCATCTCTGATCGTTTCCATTATTTTTTTCCGTCAAAATAAATTTACACTAAAATAAGTCTGCGTTTTATTTTAAGTAATTTTTTTTCAATTTTTTTCTTCAAAACAGAATATTCTAAATACATTATTTTGTTAACATTTTATTTTATTTTAAACAACACTATTTATTTTCAAAAATTAAAAAATATACTCATTTATTTTAAAAACTTTAATTTTTCTACTAAACATATAACTTTGTTAAAATGAAACATTTATTATACTGATGAAATTACATTAAATCACAAACCACGGTCTTTATTATGTTTTATGTTATGTTAAGTGTTTTTTTTTGAATTTTAATTTGGTATCAATTATGTATTTTCATGTTATTTATTGATATTTTATTGTACTTTCTTTTTTTATTATTGGATTTTAAGTTGATGTTCGATTAATTTTATATTTATAATTATATTTGAAAATATAATTTCTCATATTAGTAAGTTTTTATTTATGTATAAAATAAAATTTGTTAAAGTTCAAAGGTCACTTTTCAAATAAAAAGAATTCAGCACTAAAATGAGTTTGTGAATAGTGTTCCCTCAAATTTGGTGTAATACAGTTAAATATTTTTTTTCTTTCATTTTGATGTACCATTGGAGAGAAATTTCTCTGATTTTTTTAATATTTTCTCTCGTTTTAGTGTACCACTGGAAATATCCTAAATTTTTTATTTTTATTTTTTTACAATTGATAGACTGGTAAAAACTTTGAGATATGTGAAATATGTCCAATTCAACTTTTAGTACAAATTTATAGTTAATTGCATTTATACCACTTGGAAAAAAATATGTGAGTTTCTATCAATATCGTGTGAAGCACCTATGTTATCTTATAAACTAATTCTAATCATTAAACAAAAATATTACAATAAAATTCATTATGCCAATAATATTTGTTAAATATATTAACAGATTAACTATTTAACATTTTAGGTTAGTTTCATGCACTTATGCAGTGCAGACCTTAAGTTTATAATAGCTTAAAGTAACTTAAACATGGTGCCCTTTATTATTTTTTATAAAATATTATTTTAATTTAAAATACAGTTTACCAAAAGAAATGAACTTTCTTTCATAAATATTAGAAAACTTTCAGTAAAAAAAAAACTTCCATAAATACAATGCTAATAATTTTAAAAAGAAAAAGAAAAATATCTTTGTTTGGCGTTAAAAAGAAATCCCAAACAAAAAACTAAATATGTAAATGTTTTACACACGTGGAATATATAAAGTTTATTTTTGATCACTAAACTAATATAAAAATTATAATATGGCTAAAACCAAATATATATATATATATAATGTGATTTAAAATAACATATTTAGCTGTAATCTAAAATTAATCTTTATCTTACGTTATGATTGAAGTATGTCTAGTTTCATATTTTCAGCATTTATATCTTGATTAATAATTACATCATCCAAATTACATGTTTATAAAGTTTTCCTTTTACTAAACTATTTAAACAGAACATTTTGACATCAATAATGATCGACCTGTTAGAATGCACCAGTTACATATGTAAAAAAATAAATAAAAGAATTTTGTTTATTTTATATTCTATTAACTTTTGGTTTGATTAGGTAATTTCAATGGAAAGATTGGATAGTATTATTGAAATATAATATATGCACATAAAATAGGGGATTAGCCGTTATAAACTAATCAATGAGAGATACTAAATTACATATATGAATACTTGTTTTGATATTTTATTATTTTCTTTCAGTCCAAACGTCTAGAGTTGTGGATGTTGAGACTTTATTTGAATTTGTTAAACAGAGTGGAGTATAGACCATTTGTTAAAATGTCTGCATATTGATGAGATGAAGATACATGAAATAGACATACTTGATCAATAGCAACATGTTCACGAACAAACAAGATGTCGAGCTCTACATGCTTTGTGTGTTGATGTTGAATTAGATTTCCACATGCTTTGTGCATTGAGCTCCACAAAGGAGGATGAGGAGATGTGGCTGAGTAAGCAGAGGTCCATCGAGCAACAAAGAACATGAAGTCTCCCACATATCACAGCCTTTTCTCTAGAATTTTTTATTGTAGGTATTCACTAAAGATCATTAAAGTAGTATTTTTCATATGATGACTATAGATTTCCCAAACATCTATATGATTACCGAAAGCTCAAATCCTAAAAACACAAAAAATGTTTTTAAGTTTGTGAGAAAAATTATAGTTACCAAATTATTGTATTATACTGTGGATTTTAAACTTATTTATGTAAATAAATGATTTTATGAAAAAATCATGAGTAAAGGGTTACATACAAGAAACATAATAGTATGTGAATAATTGGTAAAAAATAATACTCAGTACTCGATTTTTTCGAAGACAAAAAATATTAATGGAGTTTGCATTAGAACTTATAATAAACTAGGATTTTACCCGCTCTACGTGCGGGGTAAAGTTTTTGTATTATTTTTAAATCATAATAATTGTTATATGGATAATTAGTATATTAGTTGTTATTATAGTATCATATGTGTAAATTTATTTTAAAATATATTATTTATATTTGTTTATTGTATGATTTAATTTATTTGTTGATGTACACAAATTTGTATTATGTATGAATTATATTTTGTATTGACTCGTGTTAGAAGAACTGTATTATGTGTTTTGTATTGATTTAATAGATTAAGAATTCAATTGTTAAATGAATTAATTGTTTTATCGGTGTAGTTAAAATTAAAATATATTATATTATATATATTTTTTATTGGGTTTAGAATAATTAGATTTATGTGTGTATTATATTTGTTGTTTATTTACTATATTAAATAATGAATACTCGGTATAAGAAAGTAGAAAAGTGGATATAAAACTAAACTTACTATTATTAAGTTTTATATAATCCAAATATCGATATTTGTTTTTCATATTATATAAATTGATTAAGTTATAAGTTTGACAAATAATATAATTCTTAAAATGGTAATTTCCTCTTTAGAGCTGCATTTGTAATAATGAATACTTGGCATAAAAAAAGCAGAAAAAGCGGGTATAAAACTAATATTAATGTTAAAAAAAATTAAATATTTTTTCAACCCTAATCGATTTAGTAAAAAAATTATTTTTTAAAAAATATTAATATTAAATAAACAAAATTTTTATGTATTAAATATATATATGAAATTATGTATCACACATATTAATATTTGATATTTATTTAATTAAAAATATAATATATAAAGTATTCATTTGAATTTAAAATTGTTAAATAAATTTGATTTTATACTTATAAATATTTTTTATCTCCTAAAAAAGAATTAGGCTATTTTCGTTAAAATTAAAAAGGTGTAAAATAAAAATAGACAATATATATAAATTTTGCACTATTGTCTTTGGATTTAGCCATATTAATATTAAATAAACAAAAGTTTTATAAATTTTATTAAACCTAAAAAATTTAATTAACTTAATATTTTATAAAAAATATTAGNAATTAATTAAAGTTTTATATATTAAAACTTGTTTAATATTGCTTAAGAAATTTTATTAATATCAAATTTTTATTTGGGGTGAGATTTAATAGTTTGGGCTTTGACCAAAGGGTTTCAATTGACCCAAACTTTAAAATTTTCGATCCAAAAATTTACCTACTTCGTCTTATGTATTTCTTTAGATTTGAAGCCCATTTTCAATTATGTATTTCATTTAGATTTGAAACCCATTTTCCAATTACCATTTCGTTTATATTTGAAGCCCACATTGTCTGACTTGTTTTACAGACAATAAACAAAAAGACAAAACCTCTTTTTTCTAGGATTTCATTGTTTTTGTCGAAATGACTTTACTTTCCTCTTTCAATGGTTACGGATGTGAAACGACGAATCGAGATCGAATGAATTCTCGAAATCAAGATCAACTTCCGTCGAATAATTAGCCTAAGGTTTGATTTCAATTAACAGTAGCGTTCTAATTTTTCGTGTTTGCTTCCATGGAGTTTAATTTTCCTTTTATTTTTTTTTCTGTTGCATGTGTTCTTGGAATGTGAATCGGCGAAGAGAAATCGAATTGATTAAGAAATCAAGATCGATCTGTCCTGGAATCATAAGTCTAAGGTTCGATTTCACATCACCAAATTTATTTGGGTGTTTAAATGTTTGCTTTGCTTTAGTGATTTCAAAAGTTTGTAACTTTGCTTCGGAATTTGGTTAGATTCGCCAGGAGCTTGGGTTGTCAAGATGTTGAGTTTAGTCCAGAAGATGCAGGAAGGTATAGATTCCTTGTGTGTTACGCAGGTCTTATCAGATGATGAAAAGAAATCTCTTTACGATAGGTTCGGTGAGGCCAGAGTTAAAGGTGCTGGTGGAATCGGAGGCATGGGGGTACTTTTTCCAAAACAATGATTTACTGATTTATTGTCTATACACATTCCAAGGGAACTCTCTGATTACTTCTTGGTTTGTTTTTTTTTATAGGATTTTAGTAATCCTTTCGATCTATTCGAGTCATTATTCGAAGGCATGGGTGGGATGGGAGGAGGTGGAATGGATGCTAAGAACCTAAGGTATTATTGTTTACAATTAATATAGATTTGTTGTGTGTTACATATCTCTTATGTCTAGGCCAAA
>OVBI01002141.1:0-23639 GCA_900406495.1 Sisymbrium altissimum | reverse complement strand
TGGACCCCTTCCTCTGTAGCCTCCTCTGTAATTCCCATTATAGTCTTGTCTCTGTGTGTATTGATAATCTGTATTTGCATACATCAATTTGCTTTGATCATCATACACTTCTTCTTCCTCACTTATTCTTTCTTCATAGGCTTTGAGTCGTCCTATGATGTCCTCAAAACTTATCGTATTAAGATCAAGAAGTTGTTCCAAGGAAGCTACTATGTGTATATATTTTCTTCGAGGTAGACTTTTAAGGAATTTTTTCACCAGTTTTGGTTCATCAATAATAGTTCCGAGAGCCGCCGATTTAGTGGTGATTGCAGCTACTCTTCCTGAGAAATCATCAATTGTTTCTGAATCTTTCATCTTTAAACGATCAAACTCTGTCATTAGAGTTTGTAATCTAGCTTCTCTGACTCTTTCTGCTCCTATATGACGTGTTTTTATGGATTCCCATAGCTTCTTTGCATCACTAATCTCCCCTACTTGTAGTGCTAGGGCTTCGGGTATTGATTGAAATAGGAGTGCAATGGCCATGTTATTTTTCTCTTCATCCATTGTTTCCTTTTCAGCTTCAATAATTTCCCAAACTTTATGAACTCTAAGTGCAGCTTTCATCCTCATAGCCCAATAGGCGTAATTTGTATTGCTCAAAATCGGAAACTGAATGGAGGACGAAGTTCCTCCTCCTCCTCCTTCTTTTGAGGTTTGAGCTGCTGTAATAATGGCTTTCTCTGGTTTCTCCGACATCTGTTTATTAGCTCTGATACCAAATATAGAAACAGGTCTCGATATAAAGAAAGCTTATGAACTCAAGAACTCAAAACTCTTTATTAATATAGCTTTAGAAACTCTCTCTCAAAACTAAAGCTCTCAATAACTCAATAATAATGTAATTGTTCTGCAACACAAGACACATATATATATAACTAACGAGACACACAATTCCCATTCCTAATAGGATTTGATTTATCCTACACCTAATCGCTTTAGGAGGTCTGTTTATTTGTCAAGCTTATCTCTATCTCAACAACCCCATCTTCAATATAGCTTCTCTCTCGCAAAGCTCCTCAACCTGAGGACGAAGCTCCGAGACGACTGTGTTTTGATCGGAGTGGGAAGAAGCATCGTGGGAAAACACTGGATTGGGTTTAATGCTGGTTTTTATTATATGTGATTTGGTTAATATTGGATTGGTATACAGTAAACCAATTCAAATTATGGTTTGTGTTTATATTAATTTTGAACTTTACAATTGTGGGGAAACTAGTTTGGAACTTCTTCTTCACAGGGAAATTGGTCTTTAACTTTCAAATAATGTAGATCTAGGATTAGGCTTAAACTTTGTGTAGAATTGGTGCTATATGAAAGTTCTTAAGGGAAAATAGATCGTCAACCCAAAAACATAAAATCAAAACTTATTTCAGTGTAGGTAGCATCTTCAGATTTGCTTATTTACATACCAACTAGGAGATCTCCGCACCATGCGCGGAAAATGACAGATAAAAAATTTCTATTTTATAAAGGAAACAACACATAAATATAGAAAATAAAAATATAAAATAATTTTAAATAAAAACACATAATTAAAGCTTTAAGATATCATAAAGAACTTCAAATTTTTCAATTGGGGGAGGGAGAAATGCCACCATTTTTTATATGTAAATCTTTAATGTAGGTGTATAGACAATAGATAAAAATAGTTTTTTATTTTTAAATTATAATTTCTTATACATATTAAATTTATGAATGATTTTCTTATTTTCATAATTTTTATAATTGTTCTAATTTCTTTTAAAATTCACATATTAGTTTATAAACATATTTACATTTTATGAATCATAACTAAAGTTAATAATTTTGTATTTTATTTTAATGAAGATAAACTTAACCTATTTTTTCTTTTTAATCATCTAAGTGGTTATTAAACGTTTGACCAAGATGTTCATACTGCAATTAAAATTAAATAGAGTAGCATATTATTGCCTCGTACCAAAACTTACCTTCTTTATTTGATGAAATTTATTCAATATTAAAAAAATTATATTATACGAATTATGAAAACTTTGTGTATTAGATTAGATTTTAACCATTTTACTAAATTAAATATGTCAGAAAAAAAAATTTATAAAATTTTTTAAACATATTTTTGAATATAATTATTGAATTTTATCTTTAGTTAAACCCAAAAATGAAATAATAAAAAAATCTTTACTATTTTTTCTTTAAGACAATGATGACTTGATCTATTTTGTTTTTTTTTTTTTGCTTTTTCCCTAAATTAAATTCAATATGCATTTTTATATAATCTAATTAGATTAATATATATCATTTAAAAAATATTTCCAGAGTTACTAAAATTATATAAGGTAATAAATAAAACATGATAATTTTTTCAACATTTATTAATTAGTAAATTTGATTAATCAAGTAACATATTTTTGTCAGATTCCAAAAAAAAAATATAAGATCTAAATCATATTTCTAATATTTTTAAATAAATTCAAAATTTTTATAAGAAAAAAATATATTAATCTGATTATATTATATACACATTCATATTGAATTTAATTTTATATACATTTTTTGTATAAGATGTAATTCGAATTTTAAATTAAATATTTATGTGAGAAGAAATATATATTTAATCATTTAATAATTTTTAGTTGTTCTTATAAAAATATGATGAAAAGATATTCTTTAGAAATATTTGAATTTTATATTATATACATACATTAAAGAATTAAAAAAATTAAATTTAGTAATTAACATAAATGTAATAATATTTGGTCACCTATATCTTATATTATATACATACATCATTATAATAAAATACCAAAAAAGAAAATATTGTAATCAATAGAAATGTAATAATATATGGTAACATATATCTTAAAGAAAATCATTAATGTCATAATAGTCATGTCATAATTTTTTATATGCTGTATCTATATTTTAGTTATGCCATGTCATCTTTTTTTAAGGAGAATGAATTTGGTGAAGATATCTCATCAATTTACTTTTCAATTATAAACTAAAAGATATTCAAGATTCTGATTTTTTGTATCTTTCCATTAGTGCTCAAAAGTGATTGTACGTATAGTAAACTTTGACGCCTTAATAATTTAGTTAACCTACACTGTATCTGAGATAAATTTTGATTTTATGTTAGTGAGCTTCAGCTCCTGATGGTGGTTAAGTTTTTTGTTCACAGACTCAGCACCTCTTTGTTTCATCATTTATAGGCAGTATTTGGATGCAGTTATTAACTTTTGTTTGTTTACACCAAATTAAAAATAATGTCTACTTACAATAATTAGATCTAAAATAAAATTTATAAAAAGAAATGAGATATTTTGGACGAATTTAAATAATGTATTTGAATGCATTAAATGTATTTCAGATTAGAAAAGTTTTAAACATCCTTATTTAAAGGTTCAATAGCTCAAATGACATGAATTGTTAAAAAAAATTCATAAAATACACCTTTATATTTATAATTTTTTTAAGATATTTTTTTCAAATCAAAAATTAAAAATTACTTATCTATCCTTAGTAAATTTCTATAATTACTAACTAATCACAACTTTACTTATCCAAACTCAATTATCTATATGTCTATATGACCCCACCGAGTAAATATTTATTATTATTATTTTCTTATAGTTTTAATTTCGACTTTGAGTTATACTAATTGGTCCTTTATACCATTTATACGATTTATAACATTTGTATTACATTTGAATGTATATAATGGATCTCTGCAAAAAAAAAAGTATATAATGAATCATAATTTTTTTTTTTCACTAGTTTTGATTTTTTTTTTGTTCCATTTCAGTTTTAAATGAGGCTACAATCAAATTCTGATGAATTCGATTCCAACCAAATTTTTTCAAAAATCAATTATGTTCGTCATTTCTTCAATCAAAACTTAACATTATTCTTTTTCTCTCTAAATCCATGATCTGATAGATAGATAACATAGTCAACCCGTGTTAAAAACTTTTAGTGTTGTTATGATGTGATCTCAAGAATCAGAACCAAGCCGGGACACTCTTTAGCAACCATGGAGCATAGAAGTATGAAGCTGAGGAGAGTTAAAGAGACCAACAAGCTGAGTTCTAACTCAAATGGAGATAAAGCTCACATGTTCCAGCTTAATAAACACTTGGAGCATACACTTAACTCATCTAAAAGATCCTTTCTGATGATTTTTCTCGATTACAAGATCGAGTTCTCAAAAAAAAAAAAAATCAACAAAGAAGAATCATTTCCAAATCTCTTAACTTGAAGAAGTTATGGAAGTTATAAACCAGCAATTCTCCAATGGACCTGATTAAAACCTAAGATCAAATCTTGAAGCATTCCAATGAAACCAGGGGGAAAAGGCAAAAAATCCAATTGTTATGGAACTCCAACTTTTCACAAACACGCAGAAACTTGGATTCACATCAAAAGTTTTTCCCAAAAAGAAGTTGTCAGAGGTTCAATTTAGAAGAATCAATAAATTTGATGGAGACCAACGACTACTAAATGAAGCATCCCAACCGAACCAAGATGAGTTAAGAAACAATTATAACGGTTTTGGATTCTCAACTCATCAAAGAATCATGGAAAGTTGGACTCAGAAAAAAATTTCATTACGGTTTAAAAGTTATTCAACTTCTAAAATTAAGGATTATCTACTTGTCTTATTTGGAATCTCATGGATTCAATAATTTACAAACAAGACTTTGGTGACTAGGAGAAACATCTAAACATTCATGAGATATATCTAACCATCCATAGCAGTCATTTACCATCTTAAAATATACCAGCATCCATAGGATCAAGCGGATTCTCTCTTTCTCACACTACCATATTTGGAGTTATTTGTATTCAAACTCTAACAACTCTTTCCTCTTTTATTTGCACATAGGCATTTCACACATTGTACAAGGTCCCACGGTGTCACTTATACCTCTCAAAACTTTCCAGATACAAGAGCCACGAGTTTTCCTTACTTGTTTAACCAAATCCTTTGGAGATAATGTAAAAATTGTTGTTGAAGCCGATGCAGAAGGTGAACTGGAAAAGATTAAGAGGTGTAAGATATCCCGTAATTTGAGGCTTAAGAATTATTATGGATTGTATGCATGTAATTTTTATGTTTGTTGTGTATATTGTATAGATTGTATTGTGCAAGTGAAACTAAATATTTTACGTATAACAAAAACTATTAGATACAACTAGTTGTCTCTAACTGTCAAGTTGTATGTTCATCTACATAGTTGTATTTTCACAATTTTTTTACATTTTATAGTTGAATGTTATGGGTTTTTTTTTGTAAATAACTGGGAGAAATCTCCCGTGTTTTATTATATAAATCAAACTATAGTCTCACATCTCTTGTGTTTGGTAGACTATACAAATCATCGTCCAACAGCAAAGCAACATCAGCTGGACCATAATCAAAAACATGAATGCCTAAAGGTAATGAGAAAGCATAATTAGCAAAACAATCAGTAAGACGATTTGCTTCCCTATACACATGAGTGATGCAAACTAACTAGCCTTTAGAATGAAACAATGGCACAACCGCACCAGAAATGACAAAGGATGCAAATGTTATAGGCCATGAACCCATCTCAATTTTAACCTCCAAAGTTAAGAGATTGTCATAAATCTATTCAAGGAGAGATTTCTTAAAAAGATCTTGCCTCTTGGCCAGTGGCAAAATCCGCAACCATATTTCTTCCATTGCTGGATAATCCCTTAAAATATGTATTATGGACTCTATACCTCCTTTATACACTTGACATATCTCTGTATTTCTAAACCTCTCATTATTCGTCATAATACCTTGCTGGCTGACCAACCAAAGGAAAACACGAATTCTCTCCAGTATTCGAAACTTCAATATCTTATTACATAAAGTTGAATCTTCAAAGTTAGTAATTAACATGATTGTGACAAGTGGCAATTTGATTATCTAAGACCTTGACATGTGTCAAAATATAAAATTACTAATTTTAAAAAGCAAAATTATAAAAGGAAATTATAGACAAAACATAATTAGTAATCAAAAAGTAATTTTAATTTTTTTCTTTAAAAACGAAAACTATAAACAAAAAACTTTTTTTAAAAAAAAAATTCAATTATAAACAAAAAGGATTAAAGTAAAAAAAAAATTCTAAAAAGAAGTAATCGAAAAAGTAATTTACATTTTTAAAAAAATTCAATTATAAACAAAAAAGGATTAAAGTAAACAAAAAAAGTAATTTAACTTTTTAAAAAATTAAATTATAAACCAAAAATGATTAAAATAATGAAAAAGTAATTTACATTTTTTAAGAAATCATAAACTCCAAAAAATTAGAAAAAATCACCTATATATAAAAATATGTACTCTCTCATAATATTTCATAAAAAAATAACACAAGCTTACAAAAAAGTTTAATCTTCAAAGTTAGTAATTAAAATGATTGTGAGAAGTGGCAATTTGATTATTTTAGATCTTGACATGGGTCAAAATATAAAATTACTAATTTTTAAAAAAAAAATCATAAAAGGAAATTATAGACAAAATAGAATTAGTAATAAAAAATTAATTTTCCTTTTTTAAAAAAGGAAAATTATAAAAAAAAATTTTGTATAAAAAATTCAATTATAAACAAAAAAAATAAAAATTATAAAAAAGTAATCGAAAAAGTAATTAACCTTTTTAAAAAATCAAATTATAAACAAAAAAATATTAAAATAAACAAAAAAGTAATTTACCGTTTTTAAAAAGTAAATTATAAACCAAAAATAACTAAAATAATGAAAAAGTAATTTACATTTTTTAAGAAATCATAAACTCCAAAAAATTAGAAACAATCACCTATATATAAAAGTATGTACTCTCTCATAATCTTTCATAAACACAATAACACAAGCTTACGAAATATCTGGTATATTTTCTCATCCTCTTATTTGTTTTAAAAATACATTTTTTTATTATATTTTTTTTATCTTAGATAATATGTTTAAATTAAATAACACATGCTTGAAGAAGAAGAAGACTATCGAGAGTCACTACAACTGCAGGATTTCAGATTCTTAACGTATGCACAAATTATAGCGACAGTAATATTCTACAAAGTATTGTATATCCAGAAATTTTCAACAATATATGATATCCTGCGAGAGACAATAGTATAAAAAACTAATATGTTATTTTCCAATGAATAATATTTTAAATTAAAAAACACGAACCTATCACTTAGCTGAAGCCAATCGATCATTGATACCATTTTAGCCCAGACTCATGCTCGCGTCCATTTTGTTTTCATTACTCTTACTTTGTCTTACAAGTGAGTTTTTCATCATCGCTTTATTATTTGCTCATACTTAGACTGGACACGATCGAATGTCAAAAGAATTGAAAATTCAAGTTTGACATCAGGAATATGGAGGTAGACTTACCTTTTCATACGATATGTGAAGATTGAATTTCGATCAAATAGATTCGAATTTCACAAGGAAATATAAGAATTTTTTTTCTTTTTTTTAAATCAAAATTTTTTAAAAAATTACAAATAATAATTTTAATTAAAAACCTGTGCAATGCACGGGTTATAATCTATTATAGCTATAAAATCTATCCACTATTAATTATCATTTATGAGATTTTATGTGAAATCAATAACATATATTATGAAAATTATTAATTCTTATTTTATGCATTTATAATTGTTTCTTTGTGATTTATCGGTTTCCATATTTGTTGAATAGGAACACACAAATACATATATGATATTAATTGTTCTTAATCGAATTATGTGCATTGCAAAATAAATAAATAAAATATTTTTTCTCAACTGTACCATTCAAAAACAAGGCACAATATTCAAGAATCTGGTTGATACTAATTGTCTCTTAAAAAATAGAATAAAATAATTAATAAGCAATTATACAATGTATCATAGTTATATCATTTGCACTAATTGACCTATATTTTTCAGTTACACCTATTTGTACCAGTTGTCCTCTATATCTTAGTTATATCAATGTATCAGTTCTCCTTTATTTGTAGATTTGTAGATTTGACGATCTTTGGTTTCAATGGTTGATCTCTGGCTTTAATAATGTTATAATATATTTCTTCTATTTTTAAAAGATGAATGTTTATATATTCCACACATATTAAGAAGACATATTAAATTTTAATAATAAATATGTTATTTTTTGCATTTAATAATTTTTAATAATTTTAAACTAATAAAAATTCAAGAATTTTAATTATTTTTCTAAAAGTTTACAATTTATTTTTAATAATCATTAAAAATGCATAGAAAACAAAAAAAAAATCTATCTTTTTGAAATATAAACTTTTTTAAGAAAAAGAACTTATCTTTAAGAAATGGAGGGAGTATCTAATAATTGCGATTCAAGATGTACATGTTGGGGTTAAAACCCACACTTCCGGAATTAATGGCTAAAATGTTTAAAGATCGGAAAAAATTTCCATATTTGAATATTTTTGGAAAAATAACGATATTCAAACTATTTTTATTGATAAAAAGTTTGCGAAAACTACTTCTCGTGCGAATTTCCCAAAAAACTGATAAAAGTCAAAATTCCTTGAACTTTCGCCAGAATTTGGACGAACTAGGCACCTCTTTCTTCCCGTAGGAAGGCCGACCCAGCCATGAACGATCAAAGAAATCGACCAGCTCTGCCCGTTCTTTCCCCAAGACCGGCCAACCCGGATGGTAATGATCAAGGTAGTCGACCGGCTTGGCCCAATCTCTTCCCCTAGACCAGCCGAGGCGGATGGGAATGATCAGGGCAACTGACTGGCTCGGCCTTATTTCCTCTCCAAAATCGGCCGAGCCGGACGGGCTGCTCGATGTCATGCGTTCTGGTCCCTGCTGCATCCCGGTCTCTCGCTGCGTGCCGCCGAGCCAGATGGGCTGCTTAACCGTCCAGCATCCCGGTCCCGCACTGCATCTTGCCGAGCCGGACGTGTGATCGATTGGATCGTCCCACACCGGTGCTGCATCTTGCCAAGCCAGACGTGTCATGATCGATCGGATCGGATCTCACACTCCTACTGCATCTTGCCGAGCCGGATGGCAACCACCAAGAGAAGGAAAGAGGTCCAACATCATCACCGACCGGCTCGGCCATTAGCTTCTCCAAAAATGGCCAAGCCGGCGGTATCCTCCCCCTGATCATGGTCGGCTCGGCCAGTTCCCTTGACCAAAACGGCCGAGCCAAATGGCATTCTCCCTTGATCAAAGTCGGCTCAGCCAAAATTATTCTGAAGATGATTTGGCCGAGCCGGACGATCTTTTATTCGTGTCCGGAAACTATTTCGAGGACTTATCGAGTGTTTCTTGAACTTATTGATCTTTTCGTGAACTTCTGGTTTTATTAGTAAAAATTCTTGTCGTTTTACAGAAAATATTGTAATATTTCTGTATATCGAGAACGGTAAAATATTAACTTAAAATAAACCAGAGAATCAAACTAAATAAATTAATGGACGGAAGATGAAGGAAGAAAATGGGCCGAGCCGACTTGGAAAAGTATCGTGGGCTTTTCAAAGAATCTCGAATATATCTCAAAGACAGTGGAAAAGACGAAAACATTGGTTTCCACATCAGGAATTAGGCTAGTTATGACTTAAATTTGACAAGTATATATAAATATCGATATATAGCCTAAAAGGTAGATTCTGAATTCCTATACTTTCGCACTTAAGTTTAGGCTTTGTAAACTTTCATTTTTTGCTTATTTCCTTTGTGCAAAAATCTTTTTCCTTAATCAAATATTATTTTCGATATTTTTCTTGAGTTTTGTTTTTCAAAATTTTTGGAACCTAATTATTTATTTTACTTTCTTAAAATACGTTGTGCGAATTTCGGTTCCTACAATAAAATCGACAAATAACCAATAGAAATATCTAATTGACATATAAAACATGGTTACCTATCTAACATACCAACCAAAAAAATCAATTTCAAATCCAATCCCCAAATTATTGTAACGCAGAACAAGATGAATTCATGTTTTTCTATTTTAAAGTTCTAGCAATAATAGAAGAGAGAGAGAAGTAATGACTTATGAGTAATTATAGATGGAGAAAGAGATAGATGCAAGGATTAATATTTTTAGAAATATAAGTTTATTTAGGATATTTTGGATATCCATACGGTTTTTGGTTCAGTCTGCATTTAGGTTTGATTTTTAAAATACCAAAAATTCAAACCTATTATAGTATTTTGTTGCTTCGATTTGGTTTGGTTTCAATTTTTTTGGGTCAGGTTCAGTTCGGATTTTTGGGTAATGATATTTTACCCAGCCCTATTTAAAATAATAAAAACAATATTTTTACAGAATTACAAATTTATATTTTCTTTATCAAAACACCATAATAATATTTTTCATCAAAACCGCAAAATCTTGTTTTTGCATAGAAACAGAAAAATCTCATGTTCTTGTCAAAACAGAAAAATCTCATATTCCTGTCAAAACCGTAAAATCTCCTTTTCTACTAAAATCGCAAAATCTTATTTTTCCACCCAAACTACAAATCTCATTTTTCAGTCAAAATCACAAAATCTAATTTTCCGTCAAAACCGCAAAATCTCCTTTTTTTTTTCTTTTTTTTTTTGGCAAAACTACAAAATTTTGTTTTCCTGTCAAAACTATAAAATTTCGTTTTCTCTCCAAAACCTCATTTTTCTGTCAACCGCAAACTATCATTTTCTCGTTAAAACTACAAAATATCGTTTTCCCGCTGAAACCACAAAATATCGTTTTCCTGCTGAAACCAAAAATATTGTTTTCCCGTCAAAACCATATAATCTCATTTTTCCTTCAAAACCTTAAAATCTTGTTTGGATAAATTATCTTCATTTTGGATATTATTATATATAGGTTTAGACCAAAAAGAAAAAAATAAAGAATTTTTAGTTATTTAACATAAAATACATTCACATACAACTAGAGAAATACAAAACTTGCATAACTACATCCAAATAAAATTTATGAATGCATGAACCAAATTCACAACAAACATCATTTAATTACTATATCCAATTACTCTCTTACTTCTTTGCTACTTTAATTTGCTTCCTTGTTTCCTTGCGTACTTGCTTGCTTCTTTCCTGTTTGTTTGATTTCTAATTTATTTTCTTGGTTAGTTGTGTAGTGTAAGATTATTTAGTAGGGTCACATATATTAATATTGAATGTATTATGATCATTAATTAATTAGCCTTATTCTGTAGTGGTCACCTTTTGTAATAAAGTAAAAGGTTATTGACATAATTTTTATGAAATATTAAAATGTTGATATTTTTAATAATTCATAATTTGATGAAAGGCCAAATTAGAAAGTAATAGTCGATATAAATAAAGGGTTATGGTCTTCAAATAACCCTACCCGAAAATATAGAAACTTTCTACATCTCATCACCAGAGAACTAAATTTACATAGGGTTTGTTTTGGAAGAATCATCACCAGAATTCAGAAATAAGTTTTTGTTAGTTCTGAATTATATGCATGTTTAAATATAGTTTTTAATTAATTATTCTAGAGAAAAAAAAGTTTTGTATATGTTAATTAGGATGTGAAAATTAGCTGTTGACGGCTGTTTTTGTAGTATGAAAACCCTAAGTTAAAATGTTGAATACAAATGTATTTTTATAATTTCATGTAATTTTGGATAAATTATGCTTATTTGGTTGTTGGAGTCAATTTAGATGAACTGGATCTATATAGCTGTTGGACCCAAATTAAGTTATAAATAGAATTTAGATATCTTAGTTGTTTGAGCCTGTTTGGTTTTGGGTTCATTTTGGATAGAATTTGCATTAGAGCCTCAGACCCAAATTCGTTTTTAACTAAAAACGAAAATGTATTATCTAGGATTGAAACCCTGGTTACATTAATTGGACTGTCTTTTGCAAACTTCTCTACAACCACTATTCCACTTTAGAATAATTACATAAAGAATCCTCATATTTATTATTATATATTTGCGCAAGAAAAAAATTCAATTTTAAATCAATAAATAAATCTGATTATATAAGAATTAATAATTTTTTATAGCTTAATTAAATCAAAATATCACCAAAGCGACCTCTCTTGAAAATATTTTTCCATAAAAAAACTATTGAATAAAATATATTTGTAAATTCATGCGAATATTAAATCGATCTAAAGGTATGTTTATATTTGGCCGGATTACATACATACCTGTGATGTTGAACATATGACCATTGTTAGGAATAACCATGTGAACAATAAATCAGTCCAAAAGAAGGTTTATTATTTATCATGCATTATTGTCAGTGTTTATTCGTTACAACAAGAATACCACTAGCATTTAATATTACTGTCTAAAAAATTGATTTGAATGTTGTACTTGGTATCTTGAGACAGGTTATACAATTATTTGTTGTTTATTATTAATTTTCTTTTTAGTACTGAGTTACTAATAAAGATTGTTCTCTTTTGCAGCAAACTTCGCTACAGTATCTGCAAACTTAGGTTTAATTCCAACACTTACTGGTTCTAACTACAAAGAATGGAAAAGTAAAGTTAAGATTGTCCTTCGGTGTATGGATATTGACCTTGTATTAAGGATGGAATAACCTGCTTCTCCTACAGATACCAGCACTGCTGAGTATAAGGCGGTTTATGAGAAGTGGAAATGTTCTAATCGTATGAGTTTAATGATCATTATGGACACCATTCCAGAAACCTTTAGAGGTAAAGAGGGGACCACTGATGTAAAACAGTTCCTTATTGAGAAGGACTTTTGTTTTGCAAGTAGCGATAAAGCAGAAATAAGTACCTTTCTGTATCATTTTAGTACCATGAGGTATCGCGGCAAAGGAAACATGAGAGAGTATATTTTGGAAATGTCGAACATTGTTTCAAAACTTAAGACTCTCAAGACTGAGCTTCCGGAAGAAGTGCTCATATTTTTTTGTCTTGAATTCCTTCCTCCTCAATTCAATCAATTGAAATACAATTACAACAAACAAAAGGAGAAATGGTCTCTTAATGAGGTTTTTTCATATAGTGTGAATGAGGAGGATAAAATGAAAGAAGAAAAGTCTAAAAGTGCTCAGATGGTCAACACCTCTAAAGATCAGGGCAAGAGAAGGAAAATTGAGATCATTAAGAATGATGCTGCTAAAAGTCCATCTCAATTGAAGCATGCTAAGGTTTAAGATAATATGCTTCTCTTGCAAGAAAATTGGACATATGAAGGACTGCTAAAAATACCATGCTTGGCATGGAAAGAAAGGTATGTTCCTTGTTATGGTCGGTTATAAGGTGAACTTTAGTTGAAGTACTCATAAAAACTTGGTGGTTAGATTCAGCTGCAACAACTAACATTAGTGTTTCATTGCAGGGTTACCTGAGCTACTGAAAACCAGCTGAGGCTGAAAGAAGCATTCATGTGGCTTATGGATTTATGATGCATGTGGAGGCAATTGCGTATTTTATACTGTTTTTTTCGTACTGGTCGCTTTCTTGATTTGAAAGACACTTTTGATGTACCATCAATTAGACATAATTTGGTTTTTGTTCCTTATTTAGATGAATCCGGTTATTCTTTTATAACTGTAAATGGAAAGTTTCTTTATCTTTAAATTCAGTTTTAATTGGAACTAGTAAACTTATGAAAATTTATAGCCTTTATTTGCTTGACACTCTACCTTCTCATAATGAAAGTTTAAGTGTTGAATCAAGGGGTACTAAATGAAAATTCGAAAAATGCAAATTCAGGAACTCTAAGGCCCAAACTCGTAGGTCGCATCTCTAGAAATAGAGTTGAGAGACTTGTGTCAAATAGTATATTAGATTCTGTTGACTTCACAAATTGTGATGTTTGTGTGGATTAATTGGGTGCATATAGAGCTAAGAAAGTTCCTGAGTTGATACATACAGATATTTGTGGACCTTTTCCTAAGACATCTTGGAACGGTCAACAATATTCTATATCTTTTATAGACAACTACTCTCGATATGCATGTTTATTTCTTACACATGAAAAGTCAGAGTCTTTGGACGTATTCAAAAATTTTAAGGCTGAAGTTGAAAATGAACTTGAGCGAAGATAAAGACTGTCAGATCTGATCGTGGTGGTGAATATTATGGTTGGTATGATGGTTCAGGTAAACAACGTCTAGGACCATTTACCAGATATCTAGAGGAGTGTGGAATTGTCTCACAATACGCTATGTCTGGGTCTCCCAGTATGAATAGTATATCTGAAAGACGTAATCGCACTCTTAAAGACATGGTAAAGAGTATGATATGCCATTTCACCTTATTAAAATCACTCTCGACAGAGGCACTAAAGACAGCAGCTTACATTCTTAATAGAGTACCAACTAAAGCAACTGCAATGGCACCTTATAAGCTTTGGACTGGCAGAAAACCCAGTCTGAAGCATTTCTACATTTAAGAATATCCAGCTGAAGCTAGGCCTTATAGGCTATTTGAGAAGAAACTGGACTCTAGAATAGTGAGCAATTACTTTATTGGTTATTCTGAGCGATCTAGGGGCTATAAGTTTTATGATCCCATACAGAAGAATATTTTGAGATGGGAACAGCTACATTCTTTGAGGATGTTTAATTTTGGGGGAGAAATGAGACTAGAGACATCATTTTTTAGGAAGAAACAGATTTAGGTTTTAACACGATTCATATAATTGCTTTGGATAACGCAAATCTTGAACCTCAAGTTGATACTAAAGTCCTTCCTCCAAATGAAGATAACAATACTATTGAACATGAAGGTCAAATTCAAAATCTTCAAGAAGTAGTGCAACAAGAACAAGTGATTTTGCAGCAATCCACTATAAAAAGGAAACGCGCTATTCCGGATGATTACATAGTGTTTTTTTTGGAACAAGAGGAAAATCAAACACAGTTGGAAAATGATCATATCAATTTCCATGAGGCCATGGATAATTCTAATTCAGATAAGTGGGTCAAAGCTAGTGAAGAGAGTATTAATAAATGTTAGATAATTAGGTTTGGGACGTTGTCCAATTACCATAAGGAAAGAAAGCCATTGGTTGCAAATGGGTATTTAAGAACAAAATTGATTCAAATGGTAATGTGGAGAGAGATATAAAGCTTGTCTAGTAAATCAAGGATATACTCAAAAAGAAGGGATTGACTACAAAGAAACATTTTCTCCAGTTTCATCAAAGGATTCTTTTAGGACAATCATGGCCCTTATTATACAATATGATTTAAAGCTTCATCAGATGGATGTTAAGACAGTGTTTCTCAATAGAAACATTGATGAGATGATTTATATGCAGCAGCCAGAAAACTTTGTGATATGCGATCCTAAGAAGATGGTATGCAAGTTAAAGAAATTTATCTATGGACTAAAACAAGCTTCTCATTAATGCTACCACAAATTTCATAAAGTTATCACTTCTTTTGATTTTGAGGTGAATTTGATTAAAGATTGTGTATATCAAAAATTTAGTGGAATCAAGTGTACTTTTATTGTTTTATATGTCGATGACATACTCTTGGGCACTAATGATATGGCAATGCTGATTGAAACCAAGAGATTTCTTAAGAATAATTTTGAGATAAAAATATCTTGGTGAGGCATCTTTTGTATTAGGGATCGAGATTCATCGAGATCATTTTCGAGGAATTATTAAATTATTGCAAAAGAGTTATATTAATAAATTATTTAAAAGATTTGGAATGCATAATTGCAAACCAAGAGATACCCCTATCGCTGAAGGTGATAAATTTTGTCTCAAACAATGCCCTAAAGGAAAGTTGGAAATCCAAAAGATGCAAAATATCCCTTATACATCAGCAGTAGGGAGTCTAATGTATATTCAAGTTTGTACGGGTCCAGATATATCATACATATTTAGAGTTTTGTGCAGATACTTAAGCAATCCAAGTATAGACCATTGGAAAATAGGCAAAAAGGTCATGAGGTACCTGCAAAGAACAAAAGACTATATGCTCACTTATCAGAGATCAGACATTTTGGAGAGCGTTGGATATTCTGATTCTGATTTTGTTGGATGCCGAGATAGTAAAACGTCCACTTCAGACTATGTTTATATGTTAGTTGGTGGAGCTGTTACTTGGCGTAGTGTGAAGCAATCATTTGTAGCTTCCTCCACAATGGCAGTAGAATTTGTAGCGGTTTTTGAGGCATCTGACAGAGGATTTTGGCTGAGGAATTTTATCACTATGCTGACAATTGTTGAAAGGAATGAAAGACCACTGAAGTAATATTGTAAAAATTAATCAGCTGTCATGTATTCCAGCAAGAATAGGAGTGCGACAAAGTCTAAGTTTATTGAAATTAAGTTCCTCATTGTTCAGGAGAGAGTATAAAATAGAGAGATTTTCATAGAACATTTAAGAAAAAACTCAATGATAGCAGATCCTCTTACAAAAGGTGGTACACCAAAGGTCTTTCACAAGCATGCTGCTTGAGTGGGTGTTTTAGAGTTTGATGATCATTTGGTTTAGTGGAAGTTTTTCCATTTGGTTTTTGGGTTTTATGTTTTAGTTATGTCTATGCACATGTTTTTATCTAATTAGAAATAAAGTTCACACTTAAGTATTCAGTTTACACTATGTACAATAAAGTTAAAAAATCTCACTAAAGTAAAACCAGTTAAAAATTAACATGTGCTTTTCCATGTGAATTCATGCTACATATTTCATAATTGATCTATGTCATTTGGTTATATTGGTTTCAATGATCATGGAAGGTTTAGTTATGATTGATATCACAAAAGCTCCCATGATCCTATATTGTTATAGCCAATGCACGAGATTGTTTTATGCTCTGGGAATTAATGATATATTTGAGCTCATAAAGACTATTACATTTTTGGGCATATATATAATCCAGTATGAGATTTTAAAATTATTTAATGGAGTCACATATGTATGTATTAGGGTTATTAATTAATTAGTATAATTTTGTAGTGGTCACCTTTTGTAATAAAGTAAAAGGTTATAAGTATAAGTGTTATGAAATATTAATATGTGGATATTTTTAGTAATTCATAATTTGATGAAGGACCGAATTAAAAATTAATACTCTATATAAATAGAAGGTTATGGTCTCCAAATAACTCTATCCAAAAATACAGAAACTCTATCCGAAAATATAGAAATTCTCTACATCCCATCACCAAAAAACTAAAGTCATATAGAATATGTTTTAGAAGTCATTCCCAGAATTTAGAAAATAAGTCATGGATCCAAAAGGTATACTTCTACTTCTATTTCTTATTATTCAAATATTGGCATGAGTTTATGGATAATGTGAAACCGTAAAATAAAGTTCTTACATATAGTTATTTAGTTGCTTCATTGGTTTGTTGTTTATTTTCTTGTTTGCTTCCTTATTCTTTTCTTTTATTTCCTGCTTACTTGCGTCTAACTTTCCTTAGTTCCGTAGTCATATACTTAACTCTCTAGCTTGATTTCTTTGGATAGTTCTTGGTTATTATTTAAAAATATTACATATGGAGACTCATGAGCTTCTATAAAGGAAATGTCCTCGTCTTCATCGATGTAGCTGCCCTGTGCCACAGAATCCATTTGCAAAAAAGGCAATGGATATATTACGTAGGTATAATTTAATTAGGGAGGAATGAAATATACATGATAACTTGAGAGAAACCAGTGCATTAGATCAAATAGAAATACTGTAGGGAACACCCATTCCCGTAACACCAGGCTCAGATATGGGCTTCAAAAGCTCGTACTTAACAACACCTGCTCCAGCTCTATTCTTTAAAGAAAGGTTCACGTTCCTATCATCTATCACTCCTTCTAGGTATTGGAGCTTGCCTTTAAATCGTTCGTATGCAGCATATATGACAGGATCGTTGGCCCAAGATGCTTCTGGCTCTTCTCCCAAGTACTCTTCGTCTGGTGAATGGGTCGATAGAAGATCCAAAGTCACCATCACTTGCGTCGCCTGCCTCTTTGACGGGAATGTGTTAAGCATCACCTTCTCTGGCGCCTCATAGAACTCTTTTAGCTCTTCCTCTGTCGGCTCTTCCACTGGCATTCTTATCCTTGTTGTGGTTGGTCGGTTGGGAAAGTATCCTCCATATCCATACTGTCCAAAGTTTACAGCTGCATGGTGACCGGAAGCCACCCACGCAATTGTAGTCACCACGCCAATCAAGTCATCTTGTGTTTTGAGGACAGGCCACCATGGTTCGTCTTTCTTGTCTCCATGCCCTATGTTCCTCACTTCACTCCACCATCCTTGGAGTTCCTCATCCAACATGATCAGTCCTGCATCTGGATAATAGTGGTTCACATAGTCTGTCATCCATTCCTTAAGTGCATCCCACAACATTAGACCGTCATTCGCAAATGGGTAGTCTGGTATCGTCAGGCGTACACCATGTTTAGCTGTCTCATCTTCCACAGCCAGCCCCCTGAGATGGCATCATTTTTGTTTTAAATCAAATTTTTTTTAGCATAATTAGTATTTAATAATTTAATTGTGGTGACAATCATTACAAAAAATTCAAAAAAAGTATAATCCTAAGAGGTTACCTGCTGATGAGGTCTGCAGGTAAGCCTTCCCTGTCGAACCTCCATAGTTTATCGTAGACTTCTGAACTTAGCTCTATTGAGTACTTTCCTGGCCAGAAACAAGTCTCAATGATTCCACCTGCGTTGAGGAGACTTTGGCGTGCACGAGCATTGATCTCCATGGTGTAGCGGAAGTGAGGATGCATTAGCCTATAGATGGGATGCATGGCACTTAGTTGTCTGTTTGCCGCTATAATGTATGGCTCCATACAGCAGTGAGTCCTCAGCCTGTAAATGTTTTTCCATCTCTTTTTACTATTTAGCCATTAAAAAAACCATACGTGTAATGTAATGTAAATGCAGTTAACATAAAAAAACCCCAAGTCTAAAAGGTCTATTCTATTGTGTTCAATACCAGTGGGAAATAAGCTGGTGATAACCAGAATCATGAGCAACAGCGTGAGTCTTAGCAAGATTCCATAGCCAGCAGGAGGTAGCATCATAGCCTGGCGTGAAGACCTGCCTCCATTGGGGCCCGTTGACGTCTGGGGGACGAGTCAACTCAATGGCAACAGGTCTCAATGTGCTATCATCGCTGAGGAAAAATAGTGTTCGAGAAGCATATAAGGTGGAATCATCCAGCTCTCTCACTTTGTTTACATACGGTAGAAGCAAATCATGAAAATCCAACATGAACAATCTCTTCTTCTTTAGAGCCTGCACACATCCATTTATAATTATTAACTAGGTAGTAATCCGTGCCTTGCCTTGCGCGGAATGTAATATTTATATAAATACTTTATTATATATATTTTGAATCATATATAATAATATTAAATCTAATTTTGAAAATTATATTATCTATACAAATGATTATAATTTTTTTATATAAATTTTCTTGAATCATTTTATAGGAAAAATGATTTAGTGATATTACTGAACTCTTTTTTTAGTTGCACAAATTTTATCATCTTATATAAATAATTTATTATAATAGTTATTCCAAAATAATTAATAATAATAATTATAATTAATTAAATAACTAAAGCTAAATAATTATAAATTTTTTATTTTTAAATTTATTAGTAATTTTTCAATAATTACACCACCAACAAAAAAATATTTTCTCTAAAAACATATAACTTTTATATAAAATTGGAAGATTTCAAATAATAGACTAAACTATAAAAAATTATAAAAATAAAAATTGTGAAAGCTTCAAAAGTATATTTTAAAAACAAATGATGAGAGAAAATTATATATTACAAAACAATTTATATAGTCAATGAACATATAACTTACGATTTATATTATTAAAAATCTAATTTTATAAATAAAAGCATTAAAAACATACTTAAAAATTTTCAAAATTTTATTAGTAAATTAATTAGATCATATACACTATATATGAGATAAATTTACTAACTCAATTGTTTTTATCAATGACTAAAAAAAGTATACTATTTATATCTAAATTTATTACTAAATTGATATATATATAAGCATAAATAAAATTATTATATAATTATTTAATCAAATTTGTGTTTATTTTTTAATATATATTATTTTAAGTTATTTAGAAATGAATAATTTGTATTACCATTATTTATTACTGATTGGTTTACATACAAATCAAATATCGATATTGGTTCATTTTAGGAAATAGCAAATAAATCTTTGAATTATTTTTGTATATAATGAAATATATAATAAATGTAGTTATATATGATAAATATATCTGATAATTATGGTAAGTTAATATAAATTAATAATTTGTATAAAAATATATATTTTGCATATAAAAGTTATTAAATAAATATGAAATATATATTTAATAGAAAATAATTTTTATTATATTGTTGAGATACATAATTAAAATTATATATAATAAGTAATTTATGAATTAATAAATAACATATATTTTAGTTAGAATTCATAAAATATATCATAGTTTGAGTTATATAATAGTGATTATGAATAAATTATCTATATATGATAAAATATATAATGGCATTATATGTAATTTATCTAGTAAAATAAGTTTTTTTATTTAAGATTAAAAAATCTCTCTAATGATGGTATTTATGTAATAAACATACATAATGGTAAGGTTATTTTTCTTTTAGGAATCTCAAATAATATATACAGGATTATGAAAATTCTCCACATAACCGTCCCTACCATGTATTCAAAAAAGCTTTTACCTCAAATCCCCAATGAATATAAATATTTTGAGGCCCCCATATATCTAAAACTTTAGTATAGTCTAGTGGTTATGTGAGATTGAATTGTTCAACATGTGTGAGGTTCGGTTTCAACCTTCAACATTTGCTTCTCTTTTTAGCATTAACTATATATGCTTTTTCTTAAAACATGTCAATATTAGTCTTACCTCATCAACTGACATGACTCCTCTGATTTCTCTATCCACAACTTCATTGGTAATGAGTGAGTTGGGGTCACCATAAACCGCAGGGTCTAGTTTGCTTTTCAACGGCCATTCCTAGAATATCAGTTTGACTTTAAGCTTTAAAAACTGGAATATAAATATTTTTTCTCAAACCATTTACACATAGATCTTGCATTACTGGAACAATCAGAAGAAAAACTATTAGTTAAAGCATATATAGCTTACTTGAACTAGCTGAATGCAATAGGGATTAAGGCCTGCAAGTGTCTGGCGAGCGAACTCGTCATCTCGGATCCATGAAAAGCTATCCTCTGAATCAATGTGAAGAGAAGATTAATTGTAGCTTCCGTATAGAATTGGATATATATATAAATATATCATGAAAATCATAAAAATATATATATAAAGGAGGATTAGATAAAGAGTTGTGAGGGAGAGCCTTGGTACTGTTAAGGAGAATCGGGGGATCAAACTGAAGAAGATCATCTTTTGCTTCTGCAACAGCTTTGGTAAGTCTTGGGATCAAAGGTAAAATGCCAGCATCCTTGGGAATCTCGATGCCTTCTTCAAAAAGATCTTCTATGGACTTGAAGTGTGGGAAGGGCAAGTTGGGATCCAGCAAAGCAGACTCGATCTGTGGGAACACGGATGGAAGAGCCGCCAAGATTGCCTTCCCCGTAAATGCAGCGCCCTTGGCTGTAGAGAACTCCTCGTCTCTGGGGACATAGAACTCCCCCTCGCGTTTCTCTGTGGACGGGTCATTGTCGCAGGGGTTGCGACTAGTCTTGCAGCGCCTTGGATACGGATAAGAGAGGCCTCCAATAACAGGACGGGCAAGTTTGGGATCTTTGTCAGGGTCACCCAAATCGTTGTACACGTCATAATCGTAAACGCGCTCGAACTTGTCAAATTCACCAACTCGCTCCCGGTTCTTGCCTTGCAAGGTCTCAAGCTCCTCCTTTCGAAGCTGTTTAAGAGGCTCCGGGGTTTGGAAAGGCAAGTAAGACTTGTTGGAGAAGAATATCCGCTTGGCTGGGTCATCGGACTTGGGGGCCAACCACGAGTTACATGTAAACGTAACGGAGCCTTCGGGTAGCTCAAGCTCCATTTCCTTGAGGAACATCTCTCTTTTGTACTGGTTTTGAACTCTTACGGCACCCACGGTTCCAAAGTCTATCGGCATGTCAAACACACACTCGTACTTCTCATCAGGTGCTTCACACCATACACGTTTTGCGTAGTTCTCCACCGCATCCTTCTCCATCAGCGTCCCTGATATGTGTGTACTTGGTTAGAACTTAGAAGTAGCGTTACCACTAATTACCAATAAATAACCGGGAGCCTACTCTTTAATTCACATCATATATATGTTCTAAATGTGCTAGCTTCCTATTTATAGAAACATAACATGTTTGTCTGATAAAGTTACTCACTGGGGTCAGTTTCGGCGCTAATAAGCTCGACAAGCAGTGATCTGCCGCGGATATCGGTAATATCATCGAGTGGTCTCAACAAACCTAGGCCCTTGAGCAACCCTTCTTGGGCCGTTATGAATCCCTTAACTTTGATTTTTTCAATGTTTTGTTTTTCTATTTTACCTTTCCAATCATTATTAGACTGTGAGGCTGTGACCTTACATCGTCCTCTGAGGTTTGGACGAGGACAGAGCTTCTCACGACGTCCTGCTGAGTTGAGGTTGATGAGTGCTGATGGTTTAGGGAACCGAGAGCTGAGACTGTTTGCTATGTTCAAGGTCTGGAGACTCGACGAGGACTCTCTACAAAACATCTTATCTATTTGCTTCTATTTGTTGACCTTTCTTAGCATGCCCGCTACATATATTTATACAATTATAGAAATATTCTCTTTCTTCCGTCATTTCTAAAACTAGAAAATATAAACTCACTAAACTTGTCTACCGTATGTTACTTTAAATATTACTAGATTGAAATCCGCGTATCATGAAAAAATATTTTAAATTTAATACTCTTTGTAATTATAATTCATATATTTAGATTTTAAATTAAACATATAATTATCATAATAGTACTCTGTTAAGATTAATAATTTATTATGTAATTTTATTTTTATATACTTTTATATATGTCAATATATGATATCTTTTTATTTTAGAATTGGTAATTATTGTATAATTGTTTTGCTTTTAGTAAAAATTAATTTTTTTATGTTTCCGTATTTCATTTTATTTAGTTAAAAAAAAATATACATATTAAAATTTGATCGATTGATTTAAGATATGATATTATGATGTTAATTAATAACATTGAGAGATTAAACTTTTATATAATAAAATGTATTTACCAATTGTGAAAATGGATCTTTAACAACCAAAAGATATTTTAATCATATATATATTTCAAAATTGCTAAATATTATGTCTACAAAAAGTAAAAAAAAAAATTATTTTATTTTGAGCAAAAAGTTACAAATTATTGAAGATAGTTATTGATGGTTGCTTTTTGTGCTTAAGATTTTTCAATAGGAAACTAGGGTAGATGACCAATGAAGTTAATGAAATTGAAAAGCTAACCATCAAAACATTTTGGTATTATGCATATTTTATGAAATCTCTCTCTCTCTCTCTCTCTCTCTCTCTCTCTCTCTTGTTGGAAATTGATCCTTAAGCTTAATCCTGCATAGTTAATTCCATGAGA
>OVBI01002140.1:672-23652 GCA_900406495.1 Sisymbrium altissimum | reverse complement strand
GGTTGGTTTTCATTTGACGGTTGATTCGCTAATTCGAGAAGCTTGCATTTTTCCTTGAATTCTTTCGTCTTTTTTTTTTTTTTTTATTGTTGCCTTCGTTTACTGGAATCACTTACATAGGATACACATATGTAAATTTATGTAGGATAAGCAAGTATAACTTTAAATACTAACTAAAAAACTTTCTCAAATATATAAACCATTATTTAAACCTTTTTAAAAAAATTTAAAATTTCTTGACACCAAATATTTTGAATCGAAGATATTACACTTTAGTTCGATATCAGCAAAATATCGTCTAAAACATATTGATAAAGCTAAAATTGCAGAGCAATATTTAAACTAAAAGGAATCAACCTCAATGACTTGACATGGACAGAGAATGGGCCATGTGTACGTGCGACCGTGCGTGTGATATATATTTGTTTATGTAAATTGGTTGATTGTTGAGAGAAGTAATGGAGAAGATTGTAATCGAAACTTTTAAAGATGATCAAAGTGAAAAAGAGAAGTAAAGCAAAAGCTCTCGACTTTCTCTGTTCCCATGGAAGCATCAGTACCTCATGTTCATCCATCGCTACAAATCCTTTCACTTTATTTTAAAATTACCCTTTCTTTATTTATTATTATTATTTTTTTTTTGCAATTTTATTAAGCTTTAATATGTCCATTCACGATCCGCTTCAATCACCCTTTGCTTCTCATTTGGATATCGAATTTCTCGATTCTCCCTCTTTCTTTTCTTTTTATACACACAAAACACTTTCACATACCATCGATTCCATTTTTTTATAAAATTAACAGCTTTAAATATATATATATATATATGTGTGTGTCTGTTACTTTAGTATACATAAAATTTTATATTTGAAGCTGAAATTTATATACCCAAACGGCCAAACAAAATATAAAGTTTCCAAGATAACTAAAATATCTTTAACACTTTGTATGGGACATTTTAGTATTTTCAGATTTTTAAATATTGACTTAAGAGAGGCAAACGTACTTCTACATGAAACACTTGCTAAGTTGTTTTTTAAAAAAACTTGCTGAACCAATGTAACAGCGTAAGTTTTTGTATCTTCTTAAACAAAAAGTATCATACTGATTTTTGAGACACTGTTCTGCTGCTAGAGCGCATTATATTTTTGAACGGTGACCAGGTATTTTGTAGTTGTGCTTGCTCTGAATTTCCACTTCGCACCTTAATCTATGAATTTTTTTATATTAAAATGTTAGATGTATATGGAGATGAAAATTTAATTTTTATGTTAAAAAGTGTTTGCATTCATGAAAATTTGGATCTAAAGCATGTGATAGATACATCGAAAAGAGAAAGTTGGTAGCTTGATTTTTTTTTTCCTTTGGGATCATCAACCACTTTATCAATTATCGTATTATCCTCCACAAATCATTTTACTTTGCACGTAACGGATCCCTCTCGACAATATCATTGTCAAAATTCTCTACTTTTACAATGGCTATTTGTTTCAATATTTAGATGTCAATTTGAGATGTTATCAAGTTTTTTACCCAACAAGAGTGTTTGAATAATGTCTTAAGGCATAAATCATTTGCATCTAAGAATTCAGGAATTGATAATTAACACACAAAAAAATTTGCAAGTGTTAGTCGAGCCTAAAACAGTACCTGACTCATAAAAATGTTAAAATGATAGAATTTCCAAACCCCAAAAGTTCATGTTGATAGTGAAAATATGATCATTTAGATTTTTTTTACAATAAAAGCTTCATTTACTATTGCGATGATTTAAAAAGAAAAAACTGGTAAGACTCCAAAAGTCTAATGCGAAAATTAAATATTTTGTGAATGAGATTTTTTTTCTTTTTTTTTGGCAAAGTGATAGACACAAAAATTGAAAATATGTAAAATAAAATAAATAGATAAGTACATCAGTTTCGAAAGCCAACACATTCTTCTTCTTCTTCTCCTTTCAGTCAACTTAACAAGTTCAAGACAATTCATTTTAAAATTTGCTGAAGTGTATTTTAATTGTAAAACAGTTTTCATAGCCCATAACATCATGTTAAATTCAGCATGGAGGGGTGACCATACCCGATCCTTGGCTAATAACCGAACAAATGCATATTGAAGGGACCCCATATTGAACTATATCGAGCTCTAACAACTTTGTCTGGTAGAAAACTAGAATTAGTTAATGTCTCTAATGTTTTATTCTCTTGTATATATATCTTTTTTTGTTTACAATGACGGTAAAAGGTAAATGACGACGATATGAGAACTATGATTGGATCAAATTTTTACAAACACAAAATTTAGAACACGACATATAGTTACAAGATCAAACACAGATGTGGAGAATCACATGCGATTTCTTTTGTTCAACAATCACATGACACTAAAACTTAGTAGAACAAAAACGAACACCTAAAGAAAAAGTAACAAAATAATATAAAAAAAAAAGAGGAAAAAGCTTCACAAGATCAAACCAGCAAAAGTGGTTTCATACACAGGAAGTTCGTCTCCGTACAGGTTATGATGATTTCCAACTAAATCCAGCTCAAACAAATCTGAACTCGAATCACTTGCATCATCATCATCATCATCATCACCTTCATCTTCATAATCCTCGAAATCATCATTAATCTTTACCAAACTGTTTTCATGATTCTTGTGATAATCTCTCAAGAACTCTCTCGCAATCTCCTCCACTGATCTCCTCCCTCCATCTTCCACATTCTTCTTCACCGACTTTCTGATGTAACCGTTGCTGAGGTAATCTTCTTCTTCAGCGTAGAGCGATGATTTCTCGGGGACGATCACATTGACCGGAGAAAACCTGACGCTTCGTTTGATACGGTCAGATGACTTGTCGGAGCCTTTGTTCAGACAAGACCTGGAGAAGGAAGAAGCTGAAGAACACGTAGTAGATGGATAATAATCAGTTGGTTTCCTAACGAAAGCAGAGTCGTCGTAGCTCATCTTCCTCGGATAACTCTTAACCGCCGTTGACTGTTTGGAACTGTTGTTGCTGAATAAGGAATTGATGAAATTAACGATTCGTACTCCAGGTGAAGCTGGGGTTTTGGGCTTCTTTTGATTACTCGAGCTCTTCGTTGATCTTCTGGTTCTTGTGTTTTCCCAGTTCTCGTCGTATCTCGTGATCTTCGGAACGTCGGAGGCGTAATCGTAGTCGTCGGACACTCGGATTGCTCTGTTTTGTTGATGATACAGAGTCTTGTCCTCTGTTTTCCTCGGTTTCGTCTTGGATGGGCCGAAACATAACGGCCTTGAAGAAGATACCTTCTTAGCGTGAGATAGTTCGGTGTCGGAAGATGAGAAAATACTCGAGTTGGAATCCGAGGAAGACGACACGGAGCCGAAGAACCGATCTCGGTGGATTTTCCGGTCAGGAACCGATCTGGTTACGCTGATGCTCTGTTTCTTGGTGGTGTTAATAGAACCGACAAAAGATTGGGTTTTGTGGGTTTTAGGATCGATGGAATTGTATATTTCATCGAGGAGACTGGAGGAGAATGACGGGTTTCTGGATTGGGTTTTGGATCTATGCATGATCAGTTCTGAGGAAACTTGACAAAAAAGGGAATTTAGGAAGAAGAAGAAGAAGAGACAAAAGATGAAAGAGATTATGTCTTTAACTGTTTTTGGTTTTTTTTTTTGTCTTTCTTTATCGGAAGTTGTAGAGGAAGACGACGAATGAAAGAGAAGAGAGGGGGAGGGATTTATATATAAGTGGGCGATCTCGGCGCGTGCTGTTCACGTATACTTACCAGATGGACCACACAAGTGCATTCTTCAATTTTTCTATGTATGCATGTACCTATAATAGTTTTGACCAATCAGACCGTTTTATGTCATTTTCCTCATAACGCGAGGAACTGATGATTTCTCCGTCAATTGGTCTCAGTTTTTTTTCCTAAAGAATGGAGCTCAAATCAAAATTCATACTCCCTAATGAAGCTTTCATTGAAGTTCGTATATTGGATTCAGTTGTGTTTGCAGTGAATCAGTTAAAAAAAAAAAAAAAGAGAAGGTACACAATCATCACCAACTTCACAGAATAACATATGTTCGCCGAATTCAAAATGTAGGCATACACGATACCATATCGGATTGTCTCAAATTGTCTAGACAGATCTCGAGCGTAGTTGGGTTTTGGAAAAGATTGTGATTAGAATCAAGCGAGCACTTGATTAATTAAATGCTCATATTATACTATATGTATGTTTAACTTTAAGCAAAGTCTCTCTTACACCCACATTTGCCCATTGGGTTGTCTCGACAAGGACAGGTTAAGGAACTGTACTTGTTTTGCGTCTTTTTCAGTCTCACATGCTTCTTTCCTTTCTTGTTCCTTCATTGTTCCTCATTTCATCAACACTTATGTTTTCTTGTTTCTATTATACTTCTTTGTCACACTTTGGCCGATGTTCCCATTTTATATCTCAATTCTCACATCCAGTTTCCAAGAGTCCCCCGTAAATGTTGTTTCAAGTTGGACCATATATACTTGTACAAAAATAGAATAATACAAAAAAAAAAACCATTTAAGTACTATATCAAACGAGATATAGTTCAAAAAAATAAAACCTATATCAAACGAGATATACAGTACAAAACAGAAACTTATACAAAAAATGACCTGTTGTTTGATTGCTTGGAAACAAAAATGTCTGTTTCTTGTTTTTTACGTGTTTAATATTATGTGGATGATCAAACATGCAATGCTTTTATTTCCTTTTATCAAACATTTATTTACACATCACAAACAAAAAACATTTTTCTCTATTTGCATTTCCAAATTTATGATGATAAAATCTTCATACGCATTTATAAACCACCAATTTACATATCGCGTATTAGTCAGAGACAAAAGATGGTTCTACGCAAATGTGATAGCACTATAAAATTGAATGGTACCGCCATTTTTTTATCATTGTTTTTACCGTCTTTAGCTATATTGTCATCTCTTGCCGTTATCTCGTATCACCACACAAATCTATCCCATATAGAGAGTTGTTAATCCTGATCCTTAAATTGAAATATGAAATGGAAATGATTCTTGAAATGGATGCAACTATTCGGTTTTAGGGATGTGTGCGAGAAAAACAGAAATTAAAGGGAAAAAAATCGCACGGGCGAGTCAGAGATTCAGCTGCTCAGGGAGAGACAATAAGGGCTGACACAAAGAAAGAAAGAAAGATTCATTCACGCGGTGAAGCTCTCAACTGTGTCTGTGTGGGGTCCCACACGTGATCTGCCACGTGAAGTATTGTTGTGTTTTCTCCCTTCTCCATATGGGACCCTCGCACGTGCGGGCCTCCTCACCACACGCGTACGGCATTTGTTCTTTCACAGAGAGGTATAGGGGGATGATGGACCACTCTACCCCATAGGCTTGGGCCACGTGTTTCCTCTAAAGACGAGAACACACTGTGAATGTTTTAATAAGTTCTAACTGCATTCTCTCGTCCGGTCATTTTTATCATTCAACTATCCCTCCACGGATCATCTAAAATCAAGTAGAGCCTGACAAAGTCTTATGTAATATCATTTTCAAATCTTCTTTTCTTTATCCACTTACATCCGGTTTGGAAAATTGTGGGAATGAATATCTAATATATAATAGTACAAGATTGAGTACGATTAGAAGAAATTAACTTTAACACTAATCTAGCGGCTAAGAATTTTTCAAGTATTGGGACTATTCATCTCTAGAGTAGTGTATCTCCTGAAAGAAATGTTCTCAGTAAAGACGTTTGTATCTTCGTCACCGTTTTCAAATGCTTTCGAGAAAAAGAACCCTATGCGATTCATAATTACAATTCTCTGTTATTTTGATTCCGAATTAATTACTTATACTCTACGCTACGATCATCAGGCATTAATGTTTAGAAGCAGTCATGATAAGGTCAGCTCAATAGTTGGGATGCCAAGTGGGTGGAGATATATCAACTCGAGCAGAAATTATTTATTTTGTTCAATTGAAACACTAGGATCGAGTTTTAATTATTTATTTATTTCGTCTCTGCAAAGAAATGACCGGCAAGTTGTTAAGTACCAAATTGTGCTCGACTCACACGATCTAAAGACAAACATCTCAAGTTGTACAAATTCTGATGCATTCATTTCGAATTCAGGCGCTGTACGTCTACAAGCTGGTAGAGATCTCCCCGCCGCTGTTTATTCAACGGAAGACTTGTCCTGAGATGGTAAAAACCAAGATTTAATTAGCAGATTACGCGACCAACAACTAGATCAAAACAGAAACAAAAAGCAAGAAAGTTACGGTACTCTCGCGATTACCTTCGCTGTTCAAGGACAGAGTAATCAATCTCTGTTATGATGATCGCTTCCTCATGCTCAGTCGTCGCTAGAATTTCTCCAAACTGTCAAATGTTTACGAGTTTAATGCTCAACTAAAGCTTCATTATCAATCAAGTAACACGGTAAAAGTTTGGTGCTTACAGGCCCAACGAGTGTAGAGTGGCCCCAAGCAGTGTAGCCAGCTCCTGAATCTCTCGCAGGTGAGCATGTCGCTACATATAACTGGATAAAGTAGCATACATAGTTCAATCAACTTCTCCAATGACTTTTGATAGAGTCGATACAGAAAAAATCCCAGAGAGCAGAAGAAAATACTTGTATTGTTAACTCAAAGAAAAAATGTAGGTTTTCGATTAATCTATCAAGAAGTCTCTCAAAGCTCGTATTTCTCTTTGGGTTATCAATATAAGTATTTCAACTCGGTTCATGTACCTGATTATCCGTAGCCCTGAAATGGCAGAAAACAGATAGAGTGAGCCTTGTGAATTCACTTATTGTTAACTAAGCTAAGCAAGTTTCATGAAGTAGCACATTGTGAATTGTACCTTGCCCTTTGTAGCAATTCCCAATGCAGCGGTCCAGTTGTCATGTTAAAGGCTCCCGGGTAGCAAAGCAAATGCGCCCCTGAAATTAATAGAAGAAACATGTAGATGATAAGGTTCGTTAAGAAGCCAATGGACCCGAAAAGTAAATAGTACATTTGAATGACTCACCTCTTGCAGCATATATCATAGCTAACTCCTGGAACCGGATATCATAACAGATGCCAATTCCAATACGCCCCACATCTGCAACAACCAACATAAACCATTATTCTCAAGCTCTGCATAAACGCATTAGAGATTTTCTCTTGACAACTAGAAAGTGAGAGGTGATGTGAAACGGTCCTACTATGACCCCATTACTCAATAAAAGACATTTCCCCAGTTAATATAGTTGCCAAGGTCTTAAATGCATGTCAATATTATTGATGAATAAGTTATCTTATCCATGATCATTCATAAACAGTAGGCCAGCATTGAAAACCAATCATTTCACCGTTGAGCTAAGAGGATCCCTCATCCTAAGCCAATTATCTTTTAGAAGTTTATCTAAGATATACATGATAGAAACATGCACAGTCTGGAAGAGATATTTGGCAGAATCAGAATGAAACCTGTGTCAACGATTGTCGGTGTCTCTCCAGCAGTAAGAGTTTTCGATTCCATAAAAGTAATCTTCCCGGGAATGTCTATGTCAAATAAATGTATCTGTAGGCACAAGTCCAAAGAAAATCAAGTACAAACAATCACGAACAAGAGGTTCTTAGAACTGATTATACAAGCATTCTCGCCCCATTTTAGTCATGAGGAAGAAATCGAGCCAGAACATCATTAGCACATAATTCTTATCACTGATCCCGTAATATCTACAAACATCTTCTCAACCTTGGGCAGTGTATAGACTATAAATCTCAATAGATGCATCAAGATTTAACAAGTGAGAGCATCCTTTTAATAGAGATACTATCAACTAAAGCAGAGTAAATTTCATTACTTTCTTCTATGGCCATTTGAAATAAAAGCTTAATCTAGAAAGAAAAAAAACAAACCTTGCGATGCTTAGCTTTCAGCTCTCCATCGGAACCAAAGACACAGCAAGTGTTATACAAATGATCCCCGAATTTTTCCGGTATAGAGCCACCAATGATTGTGATCTTGAGACGTTTAGAAAGTTCAGAAAGCATTGCGGTTGACGGAGAAGCATCACCACCTGCATCAATGTCTTCCGCATAAAGTGGGAAACTATCATTGGAGTAGGGACTGTTCCAAATTTCCTGAAACATATCAATTGAGTGTTTGTTTTAAACCTGGTTAAGAAGCCAAATTATGAGCTTTCTTAATTCTATTTCTAATTACTTGCACAGAGAACCATGAGCTAAGGCTATTGATGGTATCATTTACAGTACAAGAGAAAGCCAAGTTCTTTTCAGGCACAAACAATCAAATTCAACTAAAACATTTCAAAAGTTAACAAAAGCAGTTGAATTTGAAAGTTGCAGGTTAACTCACGGGTAAGAGAACAAGCTTAGCTCCCTTGGAAGCAGCTTCCTCGATGGCGTGCTTCGCGTGTGAGATGTTCCTCTTTTTGTCAGCCGTCACAGATAGCTGACACAATCCGATGTTGAACTACAAATTCCCAGGAAACGAAGATCAATCAATCCACGAAATGAACCGAAAACTCAAAGCAAGATAACAAAAAGAAGCTAACTTTGGTCAACGGAGGCGCCGGGAGGGGAAGAGCAGAGGGAACTCTGGCTTGTTCGGGTTTGAAAGAGGATGCCATGGAGGAGATGGATCTTAGACCTGAGGTTGACGACGATGGGAGTTTCACGGTGTGGTCAGTGATCGATCTCAGAGATAAATCAGGTAGGAAAACGGATTTGAGGGAGATGAAGCGAGAGAGAGGCTTGTGGTGTAAAAGATTCTTCGAATTGAAGAGTGACGATGAAACTGCTGACTTCATTTGCGTTTCACTTTAGCCGTGTCTTATGATCAGACCGATGACACCTGATATTTGATACTATTTGATAATGATGTACTGTACTTGTTCCCAAAAAGCAAACTCATGTTGTGTACAAAGGTGCGTTTGCGGTTCAACCGCTTTTTCCTTTTCTTTTTCATTACTCTAAGGCACGGTTGCGGCTCAGCCATATTACAACGTTTCACCTCTTTCTGTTGATTTTCTCATTGCTTTATTATCACTTTAATCAGGATGAGTTTGCAAAATTTATCTACAGTCATCTAGTAAAAAGCGTGATGCAGGGTAAATCTACTTTCCACACTACATTTGAAAATTGTTCCAAAGCGGATAAATTAACTTGTACCCTAGATGGGCCTTAATAATCCTGATTTAAAAGCCCATATAGATATGAAATCATTAAAGTTAGAGATGGCCCACATTTATCCAAACCGAATTACACAACTAATTTTTCACAAAGGCAGAACGACCAAGACGCTTCTCGAACATACGGAAGTGGTTCAAACTGAAAATATCAGACCGAACCTTCTTCGTTCTGTCTACATATCTCTAGAAAAATCCATCTCCACTCTTATTTAAATCCGACAAGTCTCGAACAAACTCAAATCAATTAAAGCTTCAAAAAAAACATCAAAGCAGAAGAAAGACAAATCAAGAAAGCAACAATACAAGTTTGAACAATGGATTTGGGAAGGTTTCCGATTATCTCAATCCTCGAAGACATGCTCGAAGTCCCTGAAGAGCATAACGAGAAGAGCCGCAACAATCCATCGAGGGCTTACATGCGAGACGCAAAGGCCATGGCAGCTACACCAGCTGACGTGATCGAGCACCCGAACGCGTACGCTTTCGTCGTGGACATGCCTGGAATCAAAGGAGACGAGATCAAGGTTCAGATCGAGAACGACAATGTGCTTGTGGTGAGTGGAGAGAGGCAGAGAGAGAACAAGGAGAATGATGGTGTGAAGTATGTGAGGATGGAAAGGAGAATGGGCAAGTTTATGAGGAAGTTCCAACTTCCCGAGAATGCGGATTTGGAGAAGATCTCTGCTGTTTGTCATGACGGTGTGTTGAAGGTGACTGTTCAGAAGCTTCCTCCTCCCGAGCCTAAGAAACCAAAGACCATCCAGGTCCAAGTTGCTTGAGTTTCTCGATCTCTGTTCTTCTTTTCTCTTACGTCTGTTTAGTTTCCGTGTTTGAATGTAATCGGAATGTGAGAAACTGTGTGTTGTGTGTGTTCTAAGATGAAATAAAAGCTGTATCTCCGTTAATTTTTCTCCTTTGTTGCTTCGCGAGTCAATAGAGTTAGTCTAAGAAATCTCTATGTCAGAAGTACTAGCACATCTATGGGCTTGTGAGGCACCAATAGGACATAATACGGATTTGGTTTAATATGGGCTTCCCTTTGGGTTGATCTGAATAACAGAATGAATTCACTGGAATACGAATATAATACAGCTTAGAGAATTCGACAATGTCTGAATGTGATATAATGCGAAGTAAAGACCTACATTTTCGCTACTGATGTTTCTTTTTTTTGCTGAAATGAAGCGAAAGACCAAATGATCATTCCTCTGTTTTTACAGGAGCCTCCCACACTTTTTTTCTTATTGTTCCATCTTTCCCGAGCTATCCTACAACTTCCTCTTTGTTGCTTTGGTGCTAGTTTCCTGTCAAGTGATCAGCTGAACTGACATAAAACTCTCAATTAAATCAAACTAACCTAGATTTGTATCTCACCATCACCTACAGAGCGAAAAAACGCATATGCTTCATATGTATATACTCTTGGGTTCTACAAGCACTTTCTATTTTTTGTAACCCCTCTCAAGTCCCCTAAAAAGAAATGTGAATTCGACGACAAAAAAAATATCATATCTGTGAATTCTAACATACATACTTAAGTCTGAGATTACATTTTAGCTTTCAAAATTCAAAAAGAACAAACTAGTTAATCATTTTCCCAATTTCTTTGCCACTCAATTCATTCTAAAAAATAAAAATCTTATCTCTAAGTTTGTAATGCGACAGAGTCACAGTCGATTGACGACCCAAGACTTCAAACACAGAACATACCAGAATTACTAGTCATCTCAGCTATTATTTGTTTAACATATAGTATTAGTGGTTTGTAGTGGTAGTAGTAAGTGATGAATGCCTAATACTGAGTACTAACCATCTTTCATCACATCACTAAATCATTAAGAGAACTGGAAATGTATAAACTTTTTAATAAAATAAATGTGAAATCATTCTAAAAATTGCAGTAAAAAATAGAGCCGGTTTGGTATACCACTGCAACAAGAAAAACCTCTGAAATGATGTTGTGGACTTCTGTATGTTAAAAACAGAGAAGAAAAACTAATGATGTGAGTTCACTCTTTTCTAGTTCATATAAGAATTGTAAATTGAGAAGATTAGTTAAGTAAAAATATTGATCTGTGATACCATGACTAAAAAATAAAATAACGTGAATCCAGGCGAGGATGGAAGAGGCCACTATGTAAGTTATGAATGAACATTTAAATATTGGGAGTTCCCGTAATGACTAATGCCTTCATTTGGAAACTCGAGTAGGATACAAAAAAAAAAAAAAAGTTATACGTGGGACCAAAAGTCTCCATCGGCCACCTAACGTTCCACACCGCCAAATATAAAGACTTGCCAATGTCCGATACTTCCTTGACGTGTTCACACTCCTTTCTCATAGCTTCATTTGAGATCTTATATTAAATAAACTTATTCGGTTCGCATATAAGATATGTGTGTGAACACCCACTCCACAAGTGTATAACAATTAACAACAACGTTTACAAAATGTTGTTGACAAAAACTAATAAAAAGAGTGGTGGAGAGAGATGTCCATATCTAAAACTCATCTTTTCCTAGACCGAACGTTAACATCTGATGAGCGAGAATCATACGTGTATCGTTTCTAGGTATTGTTACTCTCTTCTCAACATCGATTATCAAATGGACATTTACAAACATAATATGATGTATCACTAACTATTTGAATTTACAGATAAAACCAAGATATTATTATGTAAAAATCTAAAAAAGTTCCTTACAATCTTCTTTTTTAAATAGTTAGTTCATATTATCAAGTAGCAGAATATATTAATTGATTATTGCGTCTACCTTTTTTTATAGTAAGTCTATAAAGTAGCACAACATAGTGATTCATGTAGTGAATATATATGTATTGTTTTGAGTTATTAATCTGACATGTAATTATTCTCGAAATTTCCACAGAACAGTTTTTATATTGGTTATTTCAGCAACTCCTTTGCCTAGTTTTTGAATATTTAATTTTTTTTTTTCATTTACAATTTTGAGTATATGAATCGCCACCAGAAATTGCTAATTAGTTTGACAAACATTCATTAGGACATCGATAAGTCTGTAGTGCTTTATCAGACATGCTAAACTAGTGACAAAAAAATAGTAAAACGTCGGTCAATAAATAGCTTTTGAATAGAAGCACGCATCACGCAAATTTATAAGAAATTAAAGATTTTTGATTGGCTCGATCATGATCAAAGAAATTTGCTTCCAAAATTCAGAAAAGAAAAAAACCCGAATTCACATACAAGTTTGATTCCAAATTTGAATCAGTAAGTAGCGGAGAAAAGCTTCTGCCTTTCTTTTCTGTATCATCATAAATTAAAGCCTTAAAACAACTAAAGAATGTAACAAAAGAATAAAATGAGTAATAATAAATAATAAGAAGAAGAAAAAGAAAAAAAAATAGTATTGGAAAAAGAAAAAGAGGTGCGCCCTAGTAAAGTCAACTAGCGTGTTCACACTCGTTCCACACAAGGTTCGTCTCACCTCAAAATGTGTCCGAGAGATATCTATTTATGAACCAAAAGAAAGAAAGAAATCTTGTCCTCCAATCCAGACCAAAGTGAAAATACCTTTTTTCTTCAAAGCAACAAAAACGTGAGAGAACACGACTTCGATGAAAGCCGCCTCCGCCGCCGTTTTTCGGAAAGGGATCAAGGAAGACGGAGACGAGGAGGAGGAGGAGGAAGAAGAAGAAGTCTGTAATGTCTTCGACGGGGAGGTAGAGAGCCAGCAGACCCATACGACGTCGTCGTCGTCGAAGAAAAACCTGAAGGGATTCTTCACTTCATTGCTGTTGATGGAGGAGCACGAGAAGCAGGACCAGGAAGCTCGCAACGCTGCTTCCCGCCGCGAAATGTCCGATTTCCAGTCTAACTACCGGAAGAGAGCGAGGACCATGTCCGATTACTACTCCGATCTCAACGATTACTACGCCGACGCCGAGGAAAGCGGAGACATCAACCGGAAGAAGTCTCGCGTCTCACGCGCCGTCGCTTCCGTCTCTGCTGCCGCCACGGAGTGCTCGGAGATGGAGGCGGAGAGCAGCGAGATCACCGGATCCGGATCGGGTCGCGGTACGGGTACGGGTCAGCAAAGGAGGCTATGGGTGAAGGATCGAAGCCGAGCGTGGTGGGAAGAGTGCAGCCGACTGGATTACCCGGAGGAGGATTTCAAGAGAGCCTTTCGGATGTCCAAATCCACGTTTGAGTTAATCTGCGAGGAGCTTAATTCCGCCGTTGCCAAAGAAGACACCGCGCTTCGAAACGCGATTCCAGTGCGCCAGCGAGTCGCGGTTTGCATTTGGAGGTTAGCCACGGGAGAGCCACTCCGTCTCGTCTCCAAGAAGTTCGGTTTGGGAATCTCCACTTGCCACAAGCTCGTTCTTGAGGTATGTAAAGCGATTAAGGATGTTCTGATGCCCAAGTACCTTCAATGGCCTGACGATGAGTCTCTCAGAAACATTAGAGAAACCTACGAATCCATTTCGGGTATTCCCAACATTGTTGGCTCCATGTACACCACTCACATTCCCATTATAGCTCCTAAGATCAGTGTAGCTGCTTACTTCAACAAACGCCATACTGAGAGGAACCAGAAGACTTCCTACTCGATCACGATTCAAGCCGTTGTCAACCCCAAAGGTGTTTTTACTGACTTGTGCATCGGATGGCCAGGGTCAATGCCTGATGATCAGGTCTTAGAGAAGTCCTTGTTGTATCAACGAGCTAACAATGGAGGTCTTTTAAAAGGCTTGTGGGTCGCTGGTGGACCAGGTCACCCGCTTTTGGACTGGGTCTTGGTTCCCTACACGCAACAGAACTTGACATGGACGCAACACGCTTTCAACGAGAAGATGAGTGATGTGCAGAGGGTGGCTAAGCAAGCGTTTGGGAGGTTGAAAGGACGGTGGGCGTGTCTGCAGAAGCGGACTGAAGTGAAGCTGCAGGATTTGCCTACGGTTTTGGGTGCCTGCTGTGTGCTTCACAACATTTGTGAAATCAGAGAGGAGAAGATGGAGCCAGAGCTGATGGTTGAAGTGATTGATGATGAGGTTTTGCCTGAAAACGCATTGAGGTCAGTTAATGCCATGAAGGCAAGAGATACTATCTCACATAATCTTTTGCATCACGGACTCGCGGGTACTTCTTTCCTATAAAAATTGGATTATGGAACATGCTCTTTTAGTTTCTCCTCCCTATAAGATAAAAACTAAACTCACTTTTGATTCTTTGGTTTATGCATATTGTATTGTACCTTTTAGACCACAGATGTTATATGAGGCAGTAGAAGAAACTTACATTATATAAATTATATATATACACAAACTATAAGCAAAGATGTATAATAGCTCAATGTAATTTCATTCTCTGGTAGTGTGGAAGGTGAGATGAACCAACAGGGTTGGTTTTACTTACCCTTTTGTGTTATGGTGGCTTCAAAAAACATGTCGTTTTCGTTATGCTACTTCATTGCAAACGACATGCATTTTATATTGTTGCTAGTCTTGACTCCTCTTACTCAGCGAGCGGCTCACCAATCACAGCCACTCTCTTTTCGGACCCACCGATCAGATGTAGTAAACCGACAAGCGAGATATATTTGTTTTAACTTCTAACCAAAAATAAAATGCTATAACTATAGTGTATAGATATCTCGATTTCATTGTGGATCTTTAAAATTGGTAAACATGAATTTGGACCATTATATCTGATTTGCGTATTTCAAAGATATGATTTGTACACAAGCTAATGAAATATTACTTCTTCATTCACATCTTCCCATTAAAAAGCCTAAAGACAAAGAAAACAAACTTTTTTTTCTATCTCGACCCGAATTATTTATAAGGTGAGAAGAGAACCCAATCCCAAACCCGAATCCAAAATAAAAATTCCTATCCATTTCATAGCAATAAAACAGAAAAAACTATATTAAAGGAAATAAAAATACGATTTGCATTCTAGAAAATTTTGAAAACCCCACACAAAAAAAGAGGAAGAAAAGATTTACATGCTAGGCTAAGTCATCGTAAACATTTTGGAAGATGTACATACCTTCCTCTGAGTTTTACATAGCTAAGTTGTAGCAATCTTAATAGTTCCAGCATACTTAATAGTGCTGCAGCTTCCAAATCCCAAGGATCCTTAATTTCAGCTCTCAAGCTGAGACCTTCATTTGCATCTGTTCCCTAGAATCCAACAAGAGGTTTGATCTCAGACATGAATGGGACAATGGATGAAAGTATGGATGCATTGTTTTTGTTTCTTACGCAAATTTTGGTGAACACGTCATGAACATCATCAGGATCCCACAGTCTGCTATGTTTTCAAAGAGAGAATCATGCAGGTTTTTCTCTAAGCCTCTCTTCGGATCTTATCATGTTAAATTGATGTCTGAAGAATCAAACCAAAAGAGATGTATGGAGTCGCAATCCAGCAACAGATCACATTCGTATGTACCATGAAAAACACATCTGGTAAGGGTACTTTTCAAATCAAGATTTCTTGTTAGAAACAGGAGATCAAATGGAAATTCGTGGATTTAGGAGATAAAGTCACCATTCATGAGACAGGTCTAACTCTTGCTTACAGAAAAGTTACTGAAATCTCAAATGAACAATTGACTCAAACAGATGATCAAGTTAATAATGATCATCTGATTTTGAGTACTGAAAACCACACCTTTCGAACCGAAAGCGACGCCCGTTTTCAAAGAGGTCCCTCGTTTCTGAACACCTATAATGTTGGGCCATTTGGTGTGTTTTGAGCTTTTTATGAACCAAATTTTTTAGTTAATGTAATTATCACGAAGCTAGAAACTTGGTACAAAATTAAAATAAAATAAGACTAGTTTGATGCAGCTGGTCGATAAATTAGACAATAAAAAATAAAATAAGTTTGGTTGTTGCTGGTAGATAAACAAAAGTAGAAAACGATAAATATGAGCTCCGGTTCGTCGCTAGAGGCTGCCAAAAGGAAGCAATCGGTACATCTCAACTCCTGCAATATACAAAAACAAGCATCCATGAATCAGCGAGACGACATGTTACTTTTTTATCAAGAATCAAGAAACAAGAATCACCAAGAACAGCAAGAACATGTATTGGGAATTACATGCGCTGCTCTATCCACCACATAGGTAGGTCCCCTATCTCAGGGATGAAAAGATCACAACGTCCACATCCACGAAAGTCAGGGTAGCCAGAGTATTCCTCTTCATATCTAGCCATCATCACCTCAAGCTCCCTTCCTCCCATGTAACTTCCATTTAGTTCTAACGCCTTCTCAATGTCTTTGACATTTCTAAAATTAATAAAAGCATATCTGTAAAAGAAAAAAAGAAGAGGGTTCAATCTTTAGTCTACATTTAAGATGATAGACTTGTAACAAAACTGGAGGAACAAGTCATAAACCCCAAGGGAAGACGGCTTTCACACTCGAAGGGAACAAAAAGCCTTGTGATCTCTCCACAAGAACCGAAGATGGTACGCAATTCGCTGCTGATTTCATCCCTAGGTCTCAACCTTTGAAACCCCTTAACCATAATGGTTTCACGATTGTTTTCATACTGTCCATCACAGTCGAAACAGCAAGTACCTTTCTCTTCTTCCATTTTCCTTTGGGTTTCTTTCTCCTATACACAAAAACGCGAAAACAGGATTTCTTTGAATTAAAAAAAATAATAATAATAACAAACAAATACACAAGAGTCCTAGTAAACACATACACAATATAAAAATAAAAACATATACCTTCAATGAAACCTCTGGTAGATCGGCTTTTGCGATCAGTAAAATATTCTCTTGTAGCTTCTTCATAGCTTCAGACAGCTCTTGCATAGATTTCTTCAATTCTTTGATTTCCTGCCAGTTTTGGTTTAAAAGTAATGAATAAGAAAACTGGCAAAAACAAATCAAACTCATTACTTGGGCGAATTGTAGATACTTACGCTTTTCAAGACTATTTTTTCATCTTCATAATTTTCCTGCAAAAATCAAACAAAAAACTTGGTTATTGTCAAAGAATGAAACATCACAACGACAGTCGTAGTCTCGTAGATGTGACTTAATAGGATAAGTATTCAAGGCAAACGTCAAAAACAAGGTTCAGGTAAAGCTGCATAAAATAGAGATATTAAGTGAATCTGAACAGCTTGTAGTTTCTAGGCATGCAAGAACCGAACCTCAGATTTCTCCTTGTGTATCTTCTGCTTCTTCAGATTTGCTTTCCTCTCTGAACAAGGCTCCAACACGCTATGACCATGCTTCAAAGACTTAGAAGAAGAAGCATGAGCTGATTCCTTTGGTTTGGAGTCAGCCGTGGATGTGTTCTTGCGTCGTTTTCCCATTAGCGGCGAGGTTTTCTAGAAAAAGAAAAAGGTTTTTTTTAGAATACTCATTATATTCTTTTCTTTTTTTTTTCTTGTTTTTGGGCTTTACTGTCACTTTAGGCTCAATTTAAATTGAGGAAAGGTCAACGGTAAATTGTGGAAAGGTCAACGGTAAATTGAGGGAAGGTCAACGGTTTTGAGGGCCCAAGGCAATTGGATGACAAGAGGAAGATGGTCGTGACGAAGCAACAACAAGGTTATTTCTTTTAAACACAAAGAAAGAAAACCCAATTTCTTAATGATATAAATTAACTCTACAGTCTTTAAAAAGTCTTACTACCATGACTGTAGAAAAAAATAAAAGTTCAACAATTAAAAAGAAAAAGTCGACAGATTGAGACTATAGAAACAACAAAAAGAAATAAATTGTGATTGGTTAAAAATTTGGTTATTTTCAATCATTAGAAGGGTTCTTTTCACAAGAAACTCAAGAGGATGAGAACAATGATACACTAAGAAGTGGATAAACTTGTGTTGTGAGTTTCAGCGGAAAAGAAAAAGGTTATAAATTTTCTGCAAAACTAAATACAATTTTTATGAAAAATCACTGGAAAAATTGATAAAGAAAAATGAGAGACGTATGGTAACAAGTAGGAAGAAAGGAAGCGACTTTCATAAAAAAATACAAGGAAAAGAGGAGAGGCTCGAAGGGTTCTTTTGATTTAATTTCATTTTTTCTGCCTCTTTTTTTAATATTTAGCAATGGGATTTGTGATTCATTAATTGTGAGATTTCAATTTTTTTGCTAAGAGAGAATCATGCAGGTTTTTCTCTAAGCTTCTCTTCGGATCTTATCCTGTTAAATTAATGTCTGAAGAATCAAACCAAAAGAGATGTATGGAGTCGCAATCCAGCAACAGATCACATTCGTATGTACAATGAAAAACACATCTGGTAAGGGTACTTTTCAAATCAAGATTTCTTGTTAGAAACAGGGGATCAAATGGAAATTCGTGGATTTAGGAGATAAAGTCACCATTCATGAGACAGGTCTAACTCTTGCTTACAGAAAAGTTACTGAAATCTCAAATGAACAATTGACTCAAACAGATGATCAAGTTAATAATGAGCGAGTCATAGAAGAAGGCCATTAGCTGTGATGACACCTATCGAGTTCATAAACAATGCCAAGTGGAAGTTGATGTGGATTGCGATGATACTATCAATGTTTTTCTTTTCTTTTCGAACTTTGTTCCTATGAATATTGAGACCGGTGTTACTCTTACTTACAAGGCATTGGAAACAAATGTAAACTCAATAGTTGAAATACATTGTTTTAACAACTTTCATGAAGTCAATATCAGTCTGAGTCAATGAGACGATATGGTAATGGAAACAACGTAAACTTATAGGTCAAAGTAAGTCAACATACGTGTCCTGATAGATAATGGGATAGTGAAGTTGTGAGAGCCATCCGTCCAAGTCAAACTCTAAGACATGTGCTTCCTCTGCAACACGTGCCTGCTCCGCTCTGCGAGCTTCCTCTTCTTGATCACGGGCCCTCTCGGCCATGACGGAATTCACACTCCGGGTGGAACCCGTTCCTGACTCAACAACTCGGTCCTGTTGACCAACCCCCACTCTGGTTTTCCTTGGCGCCATCTGCCCACAACAACAAGTGGATCAGTTTTTCCATTCAACTGAACTCACCATCGAACAAGGAAGTAGTCTTAGCAGAAGTGGTGCGTTTTATAACAAAGTAAATCCCCAAAACCCCAAAGTTTGAAAACATTTGAAAACATTTTCTTCAGAAAAAGTCTTTCGGGACAGAATCGATATGACATAAACTTCAGAAAATAAATTTTAGGTAAAACTTTTTTAAAAAAATTTCGTTGATCGATTTGACAAAATCCGAGGTGATTTAGCTAGTTTCGACCGTAGAAATATTAGCTAGTTTCGACCGTAGCTAGTTTCATCTAAATGTGATTTAGCTAGTTTCAATCCAAAGGTTATATACTTACTATTGACTATTGAGAGAGTCGAACATGAAAATCACAATGAGCGTTGGTCCAACGATTTTCCAACAAGCATGATGCATGAAGCACCTTGTATATGATTCGATTTTATCATTCATTCACCACCTCACGTTTGTTTCTTATTTCTCCTCCTCTTGTTTAGTAGAATTTTTGTTTTTCATGTGTTTTGTTTCGCCCTTTAATATTCTAGTATGATCTCTAATGTGTAGTTAAAAATTCATTTTCCAACTTTCGATTTTAAGTTTGTATTTTAAATATTAGTATTTTTGACAAATGACAAGTCCTATCTTTACATATAAAAGAGGAAAGGGTTTTTCCAGTTGAGTGACAAGTGGCACCCCCTTTAGATGACATATATTAATATATAGTTATAATTATCTATTTAATTTATATTTAACTATATAAAATCATAAAAATATAAAATAAAAGAAATAAAAAAATATAAACTTAATGAAAAATATCAGAAATATATAAATATATATATATATGTCAATATATAAATAGATATTTTTATATTTTTATTGGTTTAATATAACTAATAAAGATTACCCAATAGAACTATAAAATATACGATGTAATCAATAAATAATCAAATATATACATTATATATACGAAAAATCAGAATTTTAAAACTATAAAACAAAAAATATAATCAGTAAATAATTGAATATATAACTAATTATCAAAATTAAAATGAAAAATATTCAAAGAAAAAATAGCAAAAAAACATAACATAATCTAATATATAAAATTTAAAATATTAAAAGTGATGAAATATAAGTATAACAAAATAAATTCAAGATTATAAATCAATATATCTATATATATTTTTAAAACTATTATAATGTTAAGATTAGTATTAAAAAATATTATAAAAATAAGATAAGATAAAAGATAAGGAAAAAATAAACTAAATAAATTAAATATAAATATAAATAAATATTAACAACTAATAAAAATTCAAAAATAATTAAATAAATTTTAAAAATATTTATCAAAAAAATTACAGAAAATTAAAATGATAATCCCGCACGTTGCGCGGATTCTCACCTAGTATAAATAACATAAACGGATTTTTACTTTCTATTACGATTAACGAGTTCCAGAGTTCCGATCCTGTTGCCGTATCTTTGAAGGACTTGGGTTTTCGTCACCAATAGATACGAGATGTTTAAAAAAAATGTAGGGAAACGCAACCAATAGGTCCTGATTTTGAGTACTGAAAACCACACCTTTCGAAGCGAAAGCGACGCCCGTCTTGAAAGAGGTCCCTCGTTTCAGAACACCTATAATGTTGGGCCATTTGGTGTGTTTTGAGCTTTTTATGAACCAAATTTTTTAGTTAATGTAATTATCACGAAGCTAGAAACTTGGTATAAAATTAATATAAAATAAGACTAGTTTGATGCAGCTGGTCGATAAATTAGACAATAAAAAATAAAATAAGTATTGGTTGTTGCTGGTAGATAAACAAAAGTAGAAAACGATAAATATGAGCTCCGGTTCGTCGCTAGGGGCTGCCAAAAGGAAGTGATCGGTAAATCTCAACTCCTGCAATATACACAAACAAGCATCCATGAATCAGCGAGACGACATGTTACTTTTTTTTATCAAGAATCAAGAAACAAGAATCAACAAGAACATGTATTGGGAATTACATGAGCCAGTCTAGGCACCGCATAGGTAGGTCCCCTATCTCAGTTATGAAAAGATTACAACGTCCACATCCACGAAAGTCAGTGAAGCCAGAGTATTCCTCTTCATATCTAGCCATCATCACCTCAAGCTCCCTTCCTCCCATGTAACTTCCATTTAGTTCTAACGCCTTCTCAATGTCTTTGACATTTCTAAAATTAATGAAAGCATATCTGTAAAAGAAAAAAAAGAAAAGGGTAGTTCAATCTTTAGTCTACATTTAAGATGATAGACTTGTAACAAAACTGGAGGAACAAGTCACAAACCCCAAGGGAAGACGGGTTTTACACTCGAAGGGAACAAAAAGCCTTGTGATCTCTCCACATGAACCGAAGATGGTACGCAATTCGCTGCTGATTTCATCCCTAGGTCTCAACCTTTGAAACCCCTTAACCATAATGGTTTCAGCATTGTTTGCATACTGTCCATCACAGTCGAAACAGCAAGTATCTTTCTCTTCTTCCATTTTCCTTTGGGTTTCTTTCTCCTATACACAAAAACGCGAAAATAGGATTTCTTTGAATTAAAAAATAATAATAATAATAACAAACAAATACACAAGAGTCCTAGTAAACACAAACACAATATAAAAATAAAAACATATACCTTCAATGAAACCTCTGGTAGATCGGCTTTTGCGATCAGTAGAATATTCTCTTGTAGCTTCTTCATAGCTTCAGACAGCTCTTGCATAGATTTCTTCAATTCTTTGATTTCCTGCCAGTTTTGGTTTAAAAGTAATGAATAAGAAAACTGGCAAAAACAAATCAAATTCAACTCATTACTTGGGGGCGAATTGTAGATACTTACACTTTTCAAGACTAGTTTTTCATCTTCATAATTTTCCTACAAAAATCAACCAAAAAACTTGGTTATTGTCAAAGAGTGAAACATCACAACGAAAGTCGTACATGTGATTTAATAGGATAAGTATTCAAGGCAAAAGTCAAAAACAAGGTTCAGGTAAAGCTGCATAAAATAGAGATATTAAGTGAATCTGAACAGCTTGTAGTTCCTAGGCATGCAAGAACAAGGTTCCACATAATCTAACCTCAGATTTCTCCTTGTGTATCTTCTGCTTCTTCAGATTTGCTTTCCTCTCTGAACAAGGTTCCAACACGCTCTGACCATTCTTCAAAGACTTAGAAGAAGAAGCATGAGCTGATTCCTTTGGTTTGGAGTCAGCCGTGGATGTGTTCTTCCGTTTTCCCATTGGCGGGTGTCTTAGAGAGGTTTTTGAGAAAAAGAAAAAGGGTCTTTGAGACTGCTCATTATATATATATTTTTTATTCTTGTTTTTGGGCTTTACTGGGCCGTCACTTTTAACTCAATTTAAATTGAGTTAAGGCCAACGGTTTTGAGGGCCCAAGGCAATTGAATGACAAGAGGAAGATGGTTGTGACTAANCAGCACATAAGATTACAGACATTAGAGCATATCATTCAAAATATTACAAGCTAGGAAATCCAAGAGATCACCAAGGGGCCATGTCTGAGTCTTGCTTCTTTAGCAAGTTGATCTGCCTGAACATTTGCGTTTCTGTTTATCTTCATGAAACAGTTTGAAGATGATGTCAGAGATTGTATATCTTTAACAAGATCGCCAATTTCATAACATGCTTTGTGGGAGTCAACGTTCCAATGGGGAGCAACTTCTAGCTGGCTAAAAAGGACATGTGAATCTCCACAGAAAGTAATATTCTCATACCTTAAATTTCTGAGAT
>OVBI01002139.1:0-23659 GCA_900406495.1 Sisymbrium altissimum | reverse complement strand
TCTTTTAACCTCTCTACATAAGTTTCCATATACCAGAAATCGGGATGTTACGCAATTATAGATTACAACCAACACTGAATGTAAGCATCGAAGAGAGTGTGGCTATGTTTCTCCGGATATGTGGGCACAATGAAGTTCAAAGAGATGTTGGATTACGCTTTGGACGAAATCAAGAAACAATGAATAGTAAGTCTTTTGAAGTTTTGACAGCTACTGAATTGCTTGCTTGTGATTATATCAAAACTCAAACAAGACAAGAATTACATAGGATTCCTGAACGGCTGCAGTTGGATGACAGATATGGGCAATATTTTACGGGATTTGTTGGAGTTATGGATGTGGTTCATGTATGCGTTAAAGTGAAATCCGCATTGCAAGGAATGTATTGGAATCGATAATGATAGAACATCTTTTAACATCATGGCAATATATGATCTAAATATGTTATTCGCATATGTTTGAATGGAGCACATAGATCATGTCATGATACAGCAGTTTTTGCGATGACACAAGAAAATGATCCTGAATTTTCAATGCCTGCGGCAGACAAATATTATGTTGTGGATTATGCTTATCCAAATAAAAAAGGATTTTTGGCTCCATACAGATCTTCACGAAATAGGATAGTAAGGTATTATATGTCATAATTTAACAATAATCATCCTTCAAGGAATAAATATGAATTATTTAATAGATGACATGCGTCTTTGCAGTTTGTTATTGAGAGGACATTTAGAGTTTGGACGAAAAAGTGGAGGATTCTTTGTGAGTTTCCTAGATATAATATTGAAGTAAAAAAGAGTGTTAATGACTACAATTGGACTATATAATTTTATTAGAATTTCAAATTTTCCAGATGAAGATTTCTTTGAAAGAATATAATATATAGAGAATAGTAACACCGACGGTGGAACTGATCAAAATGATTTAGAAGCAGAAAAGGGAGAAGATAGAGATGTAATGGCAAACATCAGAGAATATATTGCTAATAAATTATGGGAGTAGCAAAATACCGGATATTAGAAGTTTCAGTCGTTTTCATGTTTTATTTGTATTTATTTCATTTAAAATATATACAAAATATAATTATATTTATGTTTTAATAAATTAAAGTTTACTTTAATTACATTTGTGCTGAACATATATTCATAATATTATTACAATTAGTGAAGTAATAATTTTAAATTGCACTACAAAATTGTATATTTGATATGTATTAAAATAATTTTCAGTTGTAAAATTATTATTATTTTATCAGTATTTTTATTTTATTTTTTATTTTATTTAAAATATTAATTTTAATATTTGTATTTTTTATTATTTAAATCGTTTTTTCTATTATTTCACTATTTAACATATATTTTAAACTGTATGATTCACATAATACGCTTGATTCACAGTTAATCTGCATAAACCGCTTGATTGATCCGTATTGCCTGAACTGCTTACACAATTCAGACCCATTATTTACAGAAGTGTAAATGTACATTAGTATGAATACAAATATAAATATACAATTAAAATAGTCTTTATAATTAGTTATAGTAAAATATTAATCAATCATAGTATAAATACAAATAATACCATAAATATATTAATTTAATATTTAGAAGATATAAACAGATTTATATGTTTAAAAACTTAATCTCTCTTAACATTAAAATCAAACTAAATACTCATAACAACTTTTGTTTGCAAATATTCATTTTTTAACTCATTATAATATGATCATTAATTCTCATATTTACTAATTTCGTTGTTTTCATATACCTTAAAATTCTATAAACCAACATCAATTTTGTTAATAAAATTTTTGAATCTTCACCTATACATTAAAAAGTTTTAACTTAAATAAACTAAAGTTATAAAAATTGAAAATCTATAACTTGAAATACAATCTAACATTAAATAACACTATTTTAATAACATAAAATAACACAATTCATTAAATTAACCACAAACATTCATAAATCAATATATAATATCGTCCAATTTAAAAATTCTTAATTATTAAATAAAAAAACAAAATAAAATGCTTTATTGAATTTTAAGTCTTTTTTTAGTATCAGTGCGGATAACACACATAAAAAGTTAAACCCTAAACATTCATAAATCAACATATAATACCGTCTAATTTCAAAAAATTAATTATTAACTAAAAAAAAGTATAAAATACTTTATAATATGTTAACTCTTAGGGTTTTACTGTGTACAAACGCAGATTATGTATTAATTACATATTGAACGAAAATATATCATAGAGATAATCCACCTAAAAAAATAAAATAAAAAATAACAAACTACATTATTTGCTATAATTCATTATTAAACGGGTTTTTGATATGTGAAACAAAAAAATGGTGAGGTTTAAAAAATAAATCAAAACACACATGTTCAACAAAGAATTGTAGCAATAATAATAAATAAACTTATAAGATAATCTTATTAAATATATTTATTAAATAAACTTATAAAATAAGTTTTGTATAATTTATTATTATTATTATAAAAATAATATTTACTGATTATATATTTTATATTTTAATTAATTTTAACTCTAAAATTTAAATAATAATAAATAAAAACCCTTAAAACATATATATTTTGGTTTGATTTTAATATTTGTTTGTTTTAGATTTTAGAGTATTATATAAAATCACCATTCAAGTCTTTTTAAAATCTAAAATCTACTCTAAAATCAAAAACAAAAACCAAAATTTAGAATTCACAAACCAAAATTTAAAAATCAGAAACCAAAGTCCAAAAAGCCATTCAAACAATCAGACCTATATTCCTTTTCCTCTATTAGATCACAGAACCAAAAAAAAAATCGAACTTCCGATTCAGAAAACAAAAGGGTTTTCGGTTGATTGAATCGAAAACAAAGATGAGCAGAGGAAGCGGCGCTGGTTACGATCGCCACATCACTATCTTCTCTCCTGAAGGTCGTCTCTTCCAAGTCGGTAAGTTATACCCAAAACTCTCTTCTTTCTCTTCTTCGCTTTTCTCTCATAACTAAACGATTACCGATTTTCTAGAGTATGCGTTCAAAGCCGTCAAAGCAGCTGGAATCACATCGATTGGTGTTCGTGGGAAAGACTCAGTTTGCGTTGTTACCCAGAAGAAAGTTCCAGTGAGTTTCCCTTTCAAGATTTGGTGTTTTTGGTTTCTTGAATGATTTCGGTTTAAGGGTTTTGATGTTTTGATGATTTGGGTTTCGATAAATTCGAGATTTTGACTCTTTTTATCACTAAAGTTTCGATTTTTTTGTGTCCTATTGTACAGGACAAGCTTCTAGATCAGTCAAGTGTATCTCATCTCTTCCCTGTAACTAAGTACCTTGGGTTGTTAGCTACTGGCATGACAGGTTTGTATATAAATAGATCAGTCAATGTTTCTGCAAAGCTTGGTGTGTATTTTCGTTGGGTGGTTATCTAAAAGATGTAACTTTTGATGGATTTTTCCAGCTGATTCAAGGTCATTGGTGACACAAGCAAGGAATGAAGCGGCTGAGTTTAGGTTCCAATATGGATACGAGATGCCTGCTGACATTCTTGCTAAATGGTATTCTATCTGTTAAATTTGTTCTTAGTTAGTTAAATGGTTTTTAGTTAATTATTGTGGATTCAAGCTGTAACTCTATCTTCCTTTACGCTTGTGAAGTATGTAACTGAATAATTTTGCTGACAGGATTGCAGACAAGTCACAGGTCTACACTCAACATGCTTACATGAGACCACTTGGAGTAGGCAAGTTTGCAGTCACTTTCTTACCTATTGCATATATATATATATTTGATTTGTGTTTGTCTGTGGGGGTACTGACTAGTTGTATTGAATCGAACACAAAGTCTCATTCTTGTTTTCTTTGTCTTTCTGAAGTTGCCATGGTTCTGGGTATTGATGAAGAGAGAGGACCCCTGCTTTACAAGTGTGACCCAGCTGGACACTTTTACGGTCACAAGGTAATACCACTCTGCTTGTTTTGATTAAATATAACTCTGCCTTCCATCTTACACGCATGTTGATATCTAGACTACTACATTTACTACTTTCTTGCACTTGCTTTTTCTATAATTTAGTTTTCTATGATTCGTATCTAACAAGAGATTGTACTTAGAAAAGCTATTATCCCTTGCATCACTTAATCTGTTTGTTAAGAGCTAGGGGAGAGTGTTTTTGTTGTTGTTGTTATCGATTGACCATGGAGGTGAAACAACACATTGAGAACCTAGTAAACATGATCTAGTTACATACATGGTAAATATGTTACTTCTGGACAATGTACCTAAGGATGTTAAGAGACTACAATGTTAGATGTTATTGTTCCATGGAATAAGAGGCTTCTGTGATATAGTGTCTCAACTTATAAGTAAGTAAACATATGATTCAGGCAACTAGTGCTGGTATGAAAGAGCAAGAAGCTATCAATTTCTTGGAGAAGAAAATGAAAGAAAACCCTGCCTTCACTTATGATGAAACAGTGCAGGTAAGTCACTCCCAATCCTCCTCTTTATTTCCTCCTTTTAGAGTTGTATATGGGGAACAACGTTTATACTCTGAAAGAAAAAGCTTAGCTCGGTGTTTTTGATTCTGAGCTATCCTACTTTTGTAGACTGCCATATCCGCTCTGCAATCTGTTCTTCAAGAAGACTTAAAGGCAACTGAGATTGAGGTATAAATCTTTCACTCTCTGTACTCCATTTTTGTACTTATGATGGAGAAAAAATTGTATTTTACTGTGTGTCAATGAACTTTTGGTAAAGCTTGTCAAATTCATGTAAATATTTGTCTCTGGCCATTGTTTGGTTTGGTAGGTGGGAGTTGTGAAAGCTGATAACCCTATCTTCCGTTCCCTGGAAACGGAGGAGATCGAGGAGCATTTGACGGCCATTAGTGAGCGCGACTGATCAATTTTCGATGCAACATTGAATCAGACTTATGCATCTCTTCCTTTTGCTTCAAGTCTTTCTAAGATCATTCACATTTCAGAGAAACTTGTTTCCATCAGTCTTATGAATCGTGTAGTTTCCATTTGAATCATATGCTATCTCAGATCCTCTTTATATGAGTTGCACGTTAAGGGTGTCAAATTAAGTTACCAAAGCACAGGGCTAAGAGTAAGTGTTAAGGTTCTTCTCTAAAGATTGAACGATAACAATCTAGAACACCTTAATAAAATGACTTTTGAACTATTACAAAATAGAGTTGAGTGTTGCTCGCATATGTTGAATATATGAAAATAATTATTTAGTCTTCAAATTATGTACATGGAACGACACTCACATTACATATGTTGAATCTAGGAAAGAAGAAAATAGGAAAGAGTAATTTGGAGATTTCAGAAAGTGATGAACCGATCAACAAGTTGTAGATTCGCCATAGATATAATCAAGAACTGCGATTACTCCAAAAACAAAAGCTTTATCAACATTTGCTTTTATCACTACTGAATATATATCTCTGCTCCCACTCCATTCTTTTACCTGAGCAATGACATGCCCAGTGGAATCAATGATGCTACAATCCCTATCCGGGAAATACCCTCTCACATGGAAATAGCAATTCTCCGGTTGGACTGAAATGCGGATGGAACTGGTTATGGAGAAACAAGAATGTTTAGGATCCCTCAATGTGAAAACCGGTTTAGGGCTTCCTTGATAGTCGTAACTATAACCTCTCCACTTGTTATGAATGCTTAGAGCCTGCACCATTCCTCCCTACACCTTTCAAAACATGAGGACTTATAATAAAGAAAGCACATAAAATTCCACAAACAAGTCCATATCAACTTTTTTTCCTCTAATGGAATCTATACTAACTAAGATGGTTGCTTGAACTTGACGCAACACTTCTATAACATACCGGTTACTGTATATCTAGTAAGAGGGATTTGTTTCAAAAGGTGTGCCTAACCAAAAAGAAAAGAAGAGTATTTGATAGGTCCCTTAATAATATACAAATTTTTGGGTTCCAAGATTTTATCATTTCATTTATTATATTTCTAAAACTTTTTTGGTCACTATATTTCTTGCTTTTTAAACTCCATTTTGATAGACTAAAAAGAGATAATCATCTATTATTTGACAGAATATATTCCATTTTTTCACGACATCAATTTTATTCATATAAATTAGTTGTTTGCCGTTCGGATTTGATTGTATGTACGTGGAAAATAGTTCATATATGTATCCAAGATCTAGAAATAATCGCTGATAAAATACACACAGCGGTTTCATAAAAGAGAAATACATTTCCAGTAGTCGCTGTTTAGATAGCTCTGTACAATAAGTCTATATCACCTTTCTTTTAAAAACTTATTTTCTACTCCATAAAGAATTCATGAAATTCACTTAACGACATAAAATTCTTCTTAATCATTTGGCTGGTCTATAATCAAGATTTTCATGAGAAAAAAGCTGAAAGTTTAGCATTACAAATTTGGCATATCCATAAAAAGGTACCTTTTTTATGGATGAGAAGAAGATCATTACCATCACCATCTCTAAGAACTAACTCTCCTCTGGTGCCAAGAACTCCACAACCGTCGATCTTGAAAACAATCTTCTCTCTAAAATCTGTGACGACGAAGCCACCGCCGTTAACCACGTGTGGCCGTCGTCTCACCAACATCACCTCCTCCCTCGAAGAACAATGCAATTTGCTCACCACAGCTTTCATTTTCCTTAATTCCACTAACTAACAAACTAAACTCTTGGATGTTTCTTGTATATATATTGTCATATCATGTATGGGTTACTTTTTCATTTAATTTCTTGACTCTAAAGAAAGCAAAAAAAGAAGAAGAAATGGTCCATAATTGGTGTTTTTTTCAAAAGTTCGGCGACGTACGTTTTGACTTTAAAGCACCACGTCTCAACATAATTTATTTTTCTTAGTTTGTATTGAGTCTCAAAATATTCTCACTATTAATATATAAACTAGGTAGTATCCCGCGCCTTGCGCGGAGTGAAATATATATATATATATATATAATTTTATAATTATTTATATAATTTGTAATTTAACATATTCAAAATATTTTTAGATTTTATATTCATAAAAATTAAATCATATACACAATATATAATAAATTTGCTAAATCAATAATTTTGCTTATGATTGAGTAAAAAATTAAGATATATTATTTATTTCTTAATTTATTACTAAATTGATGTGAATAAGCCTTCATAAGTATGAATATAATTAATGCAAATTTATTTATTAAATTATTGATTACTTATTTTAATATATTGTATTTTATGTTATTAAAAACTTAAGAATTTTTTATTACCATAATTTGATTACTGATTGATATCAGTACAAATCAAATATTTTGATGTTCATATATTTTAGGAAATAATTTAAAATATTTTGAACTCTGTTTAAATAATAAAATAGTTATAATATATATATATATGATAATAATGGTAAGTTGATATAAAAAATTATTTTGATTTAAGAAAGAAAATAATTTTAATTTATATATTAAAACTGTTTTTAAGTTGTTTAAAAAATAATATAGAATAATATATACTGTTATCATTATATCATAGTTTTAATGAATATAATAAATATTTTATGAATTAATGAATGACATGTGTTTTAATTAGAGTTCATGAGATATATCATAGTTTTACTATATAATAGTGATAATGAATAAATTAATATAAATGATATAATGATATAATGGCATTACATGTAATTTGTCTAGTAAATTAAGACTTTTCTTATTAATATTTGAGAAGCTTTCTCCTTTTGACACATCATCATGGCATACATGTAATAAACACATGAGTATAAGGTTTTTCTTTAAAATGGATTCTCAATTAATATATAAGGGATGTGTAAATCCTATTAAATAGCAAATATACCAATATTTCTATTATTACTATCCAGTAAATACTAAAACCGTAGAGAACTTACTCATAAATCATGGAATGTTTCTTAAGAAACAAAATAAACTGCAAATCTAAAATTTGAAATACTTAAGTAAATAAAAAAAGGGAAAATCGCGTTTTTAATCTCCAAAGTGACAAATGTTAACGTTTTTAAGACATTTACAATGTGTCTGAAGAAATGTCCAAAGATTTAAAGTACTAGCTTTTATCACTTTCAATGTTAAAAATGCCATTTTTACAATAGGAAAATGAAAAATTCGGTAAGGAATGGAATATATGAGAAGTTTAGTAACATTCGAATTCGTGTGGGAGATTGATTACTTGTGAAGTCGGAGGACTGTTGTGTGTAAGTCAATACCCTCTTTTTCATCTTCTTATATTCTGTCTTACCCATCTAATATAAAAAGAAGCCTACTTTCCATGGTAAAGGAAATCTCATTTCCTTTCTAACGAATGTAATATAAAAAGTTTTAAATGTTCAATTTTCCAACTATAAATTATGGGTGTGACTAGTAACCTTAAAAAACTAATAGGAATGAAAATGAAAAGAACAAAAAGAAATAAAATAATAGAGATGGATTGGAATATTTGATACATATTGTTCATTTCCAAGTTTGATGAGTAATTACTTTACTTTATAATTCTTTGCAAAAAAAAGAAATGAGGATAAATGAGCTGTAATAAAAATTACTTGTGAATGGTATAATTGTTTAGGAATAAAGATGAATTATTTATTCTCTACAATTCCCAGTCACACCCTATATGTGGGTGTATGCATGTATTTCTTACTAATATACTATTAGCTAGGACCATGGAGGTTCTTCATTTAAGGTTCTTAGAGAAAAAGAAAAAAAAATAATTTAAAAATAAAAGGATATAATTGGTTCATAAAAGAAAGATTTTAGAAGAACAATGCAAGAATTTCTAATAAAGTTTTAATTAATAAATTTAAGTTAATAATTTTGTTACGAAATTTTGATTTTTTTTTCTCCTCCATAGAATTCTACTAGAGAATCTTTAAAAAAAATCCAAAACATTTTTTTTAAAACAAAAGATGTCAAGTCAAATCTTAACTATGATCCAAATACTAATCATGAATTGCACGATAATGCATATTACAAATGTATTAGTAAGGTTTGGAAACTAAATGATTTAAAGCTAAATAATTTGCCAAAGCTAGGATACATTAAGAGTTTCACATTTAAAATAGTTTTTTTTGTGGATTAATTCGATTGACAAAAAACTGAAAAAGAGATATAGAGAATTGAAAAAAATGTTATCCATGGAGTTTTTGATTGACAAATAAATGGGTCACCCACAGGAAATTAACGTCTAAGAGCAGCTTTGTTGGTTGGGCTCTGAAAGAGTATCTAATATTAAAAATATTGATAAAATATAAAAGGAAAAAAGAGGATAAGAAAAAAAAAAAGAAAAAAAGATCTCGTACGAGATCTTGTAAAATAAAACTAGAGATACTCATATCAAATTTGTCAGTCTGTAATTAGTTCAGTTTTTTTTTTTGTTAGCTAAAATTTATTTCTTTAATTAATGTTTACAAATTTATTATTATTATATTTATGAGATACTGGAAACTAAATACTATCGATAATAATGCTCTAATCCTTCTTTCTGTCTAGCTACATGTGAAGCCATTGTTATACCAAATGAGCCTCCACCAAGAACAACAACCTAAATCAAAGACACTAGATTCCGTCTCAAACCGATCAAGTGGAATTAAAGAAGAAGATGATAAGATAATCCATAGCGTATCACATCATCATCGTAGATCATGAACCACCAAATCAAACTATCAAACCTAATCATTTGGTACATATTACAATTCTTATGATGATACAAACAAACATATAATCACCAATCAGCAACCTTCAATCTGAACCACTTATTAATTAATTACTGAATCAATCATCACTTTGATTTGATGAACTCACTTGCAACCTTAAAACATACAAATATGAAGAAGGTGAAACGAATTAGCATCAAAACACCTAGTGAAACAAAAGCTGCTGCATCATTGTTTCGACTATTGGTTCCAAGTCCTACGCAAAACAAAAACAAAAACACAAGAGGCTTATCATAACAACGCCAAAGATACAAAGTAGAAGGCTTATCATAACCTTAACATTGCATAAAGAACAGTCTCTACCAAATAGTGACCTATCTAATACACGCAGCAGTTAACTCCTAACCTTGAAGACACACATGACAAAGAAGAACCACACTTTGGTTCTACTAAAATATATACTTGGAATAAATGCATTCCAAACCTTTGACAATTTTCCTAGTTTGTTGCAGAAGCTTTAAGCTTATCAAGAGCTTTTGCAACATGATCCTCTTTCGAAACCTTTTGTTTGCCTTTCTTTTTGCTTTCGTATCAAGTAACACCATTCAAACTCCTTGAACTCCTTAGAGAAATACTCTCCTTGTGATTAGCTTCAAATCAAACAAAACAAGTCAAACAAAAAATTCTCAGCTTTGATCCATAACGCTCTAAAAGCAAAAACAACTAAGCAATTCGTGATTCACAACACTCTAAACCAAAGGAAACAACTAAGTTTCAATTCTGAACTCAAAAGTGCGATAGGGATATGATGACGGCAGATGAAGCGGTTGATTGGACGACACGTCAGAAGTAGAGGTCATCGAGAGAGGAAAGCCTCACAGCAATTTCTTCAGCAGCCGCATCTTTCATTGATCATCCCTCCATCTTCTTCTCTCCCGTTGTTTCTCCTTTATCTGAAATCAGTATCTCATCTCCTTTGTCTCAATCGAGATTGAATTTGGCTCAGAGAGATCAAAAGAGTTGGGAGAGAAGAGAGAGACCAAAAACCTGTCGCGTGTTTTTTATCTTTTTCTTTTTGTCACAGAAAAAATGTCTGCTCTACACACGGTATATAAGAGCTTCTTCTTAAGATTCTTAATTAAGAATCGGCTCTCCCCACTAGATTAAGATCCGTGCATTACACGAATTTATAATTAAAAATTTTTATTGTATATTTTTTAATATTTTGTTTTTTATTTAAATTATATATATATTTTTTTAAAAAATGTGTGGATTGTTTGGTTTTTGTTTTTAATAAAAATATTTTTTCTAGGAAACATATTTTTCTAATATTTTTTATGATATGGCTGATAATTTATAAATCTAATTATAATTTATTTAGATTATTTATATTCTGTTATTTCATATAATTTTGAACTACATATTATTTTCATTTAACAATATTCCATTTAAATATCGATTTGACTTTTTGATAACTATTATCACATTTCATTAGGAGTAAAACTAAAAGTTATTAATGGAGTAACTTAAAAGTATTTTTGTTTAATTTTTTAGATTCTCTTTTTGTTTTTGTTAACAAATTCTGAATTATTCAACTATAGTTTTCTGTTTTTGAATTAATTATGTTAAACTGTAATTTTTCTTTATCCTTTATTTTTTTTAGAGGAAAATATTGAAATTTAGATATCTCACGGTTTATTAAGCCCATATTTGACCCAATCAAAAAGATAAAGAAGACACTTGCGTCTTTCTTCCTCTTCTTGCTCAGTCACCGCCTTCATCGTGATATTATCTGCCATTGAAGCATCTCTCACTTCTGAGTTTTGACTATTAATTAATTTTAATTTTAATTTAAATCAATTTAGAAAAGGAAAATTATGAAAAGGAAATTTCAGAAAAAATTTATAAAAGGAAATTGACTTGGAAATTAACTTTTTCAATTTAAAGCAATTTAAAAAACGATAATTAGGAAAGAAAATTTCAGAAAACAAAAATTAGGAAAGAAGATTTCCAAAAACTAAAAATAGAAAATTAAATTAATTTTATTCCAATTTAAATTAATTTAGAAAAGGAAAATTATGAAATAGAAATTTCAGAGAAATTTTTAAAAAAGTAAATTTACATTTTAAATCAATTTTGAAAACAAAGGACAGAAAAACAATTTTTAGAAAAATAAAAATAGTAAAGAAAATAAACATTAAAAACATATAATATTTAATAAAAAAGCAACATAAAAAAAGAACATACCTTTCTAACAATAAAGTTAGAATTATTCTTCTAAGAGATTGTGTAGTCTGGCTGCGAATATCAGTTTTTGCCATACTTTTAATATAACCGATTAAATCTATATTAAAAATTAAGATTTATTATATATAATATAATATAATAATGAAAATATATAATTTGAATAGAGAATTAAAAATATACCATATAAGTTGCTTGTTGGATTTTTCAATTGAACAAATTCCTCATAATTTCAAAATTGAAAATTTTCAAGAGGTATTTGACAATATTGTTGTCCCACACTGGCAATTGTTGTTCTTTCCGTTAGTCTTATCTGAAATTTATGATCAGATACTTTGTAATTTTTATTGGAATCTTACACATTGAAATTACAAATTTCAATAAGATTTCCTTCACATAAGTCATCTCTAAACTTTTCAAGTAGAGAATGATGCAGAGAACCTTCAATATTATTTTTCTTTAAAATTGAATATTTATTAGATATTACTAAATTATCTAATAAGAAAATATTAAATTTTTTTTTAAAAAAATATTTACATTCTCATCAAGTAGGAGAAAATTCATTCCTCTAAGTTCATTATTCTATTAAAAATTTCTGGCTTCCCACTTTCTTATAAGACGAACTACCGTACGACGATAAGAACATTTTTTGTTTAAGTGATCCAATGTTAAATAATTAGCTTGATTCATTTTTCTTGTTTTACTCTTCCTGAAAAAAAAAATTTAAATTATTAGAATTAAAAAAAACACATAGGTGATATACATTTACAGCAAAGTCCAGCTATAAAGTATATCTATGAATTTACAAAACAACTGCAACTAATCTTATTATATATAACATGCAAATAAAGTATATTAATGATGGATTGATGAACAACTGCAGCTATAAAGTATATAAACAACTGCAGCTATGATTTGATGTAAGTAAATTATAAAACATTTATGCTAATGTATGAACATTAGAAAAAATTAAAATTAATAAAAGAATGAGAAAACATACTTGATATTTTGTAAGCTTGTGTTATTGTGTTTGATGAAAGATTATGAGAGAGTACATACCTTTATATATATTATTTTAGGATTATGATTTCTTTGAAAAGGTAAATTACCTTTTTATTACTTTAATCCTTTTTTATAATTTACTTTTTTAAAAATAGTAAATTACCTTTTTTATTTATTCTAATCCTTTTTTTTGTTAATAATTGTTTTGTTTTTAAAAGGTAATTTACTTTTTTGATTATTTCCTTTTATATTTTTTTGTTTTTGTTAATTTTAATCTTTTTTATATAAGATTGATTTTTTTTTAAAAGGGAAAATTACTTATTACTTCCTTTTATAAATTTTCGAAATTTTTTTAATATATAGTTTTTTTTTTTAAAAGGAAACTTACTTATTACTTCTTTTTATAATTTTCGAATTACTTATTACTTCCTTTTATAAATTTTTAATATATAGTTGTTTTTTTTTAAAAGGAAACTTACTTATTACTTCTTTTTATAATTTTCGAATTTTTTAAAATATAATTGATTTTTTTTTAAAGGAAATTTACTTATTACTTCCTATTAAGATATTTCGTTTTTGTTTTATAATTTCCTTTTTGAAAATTAGCAATTTTATATGATGACACATATCAACATCATAAATAATCAAATTGACACTTATCACAATCTTGTTAATTACTAACTTTGAAAATTCAACTTTATATAATAAGATTTTTCATTTAATTAAATCCGTTATTTACATGGCAGCACTTAAAGATGATCTTAAAATTGATAAAAATCATATATATGTCAACATTGTATTTATTTATTTTTCGAGAGAAAAAAAAAATTTCAATGTTTCTCTCTCCTCCTTTTCTTTCTTGTCTCTCCTTTCCGAATAATAATATCAGATGTTTTTTTTCTTGGAAATATGAAAAAAACACCATATAAAAATTATTTTTTTTTGAATTATGTTTAATTTGAAAAATAGATTTATTTTTATATTAGGGTAAATCTTCATTTTAGTACGCTTTTGACTTTTTATCCCAAAAATTTTTTGGAAGGCAAAAAAGACAAAAATGTTTCATTTAAATGATTTATTGACCATTATATATTTTCTCATTCAAAACCCTAAAAACACATCTAGCGTCTCCTTCCCTCTTCTCACGTGCTCGTTGTCCGCCACTCTTCCTTTATAATTTTCTAAACTTAGATATGAATCGTGAGATCTTGTTTACTTATGGTTGGAAATTCTGATTCGATACGACATAACTCTACTCGTGGCGGATCCGAGGCGGTGCGAGCCCAAGAAGTTTGGTGGTTTCTAGAAATTTTTCCGTTAAACAATCAAACGAAGGTTTTTTATTTTGTTTTGAAACTGATTTTTGTTTTCTTCTGGACCTAGGTTTTGTTTTGTTTTGAATTTTTTTGTACTTTATGAAAGATTTATGATGATTTTTTTTTCAGGAACGATTAATATTCCACCTTTGAAATTCAAGATTGGAGAGGAGGCACTAGAAACAGCTATTGTAAATTTAGGAAACATCGACATATATTTAGGAAGGCCTTCCGAAATAAATAAAAATGTGTTAGTGAATTATGATTTCAACCGAATTTGTAACCAAATCAACATCAATTCGATTGGGGTGTTTCGTCAGTGTGTATAGGAACTTGTAGATATATAATCAACGATTCTTTAATAAATTCAAGAAGCAGTAATACCTATTTAAGAAGACCTTCCAAATTTGTTATATTTTGAAGAATTAAAGAGTTGATACATATTATCTATAATCAATTCCAAAAATAGCTCATATAAACTCATAACCAAGACCAAAAATCGAAAAAGAAATAGCTCTATAACCAAGATCAAAATCCAGAAAAAAAAAAAAACTCAAAATCCAAACAAGTAAAAGTGAATGAATGAACATATATTTGGGAAAGCCTTTCTAAAACATATGAAAAGCTTCCTTAAAAACATTAAAAAAATTACAAACTTCATCATATGGTGCTCTGTAAGTACTCTTGATGTGTTCTCCTATGCCACATTTGCTGCACTTGTGGCATATGATGCAGAAGAACTGAAAGTTCACCTTTATCAGCAATCAAAGATGTGCTGTTTTTTCTGAAGCTTATTATATTACTAGTTCATTTCTGCAAAATTAGGAAGGATTACTACATCTTTAGGAAGGGTATAATGAATAGTTAAAAGGATATCTATCTGTTATTTTTCATGAGTGTTATGATATTTTACTTGTTAATCTCCACATAAATTTCGCAACAGCTGTAATATTTCAATGTCATATATTTCCCAATTATCTTCATTGTTTGTTGAGTTAATGAATATTTTATCAGCAGTCAAATATATGTTGTTATTTTCCCCTGAATCTGAAAAGACATTACCAATTCATTTCTGTAAAATTAGAAAAGATTAATACATATTTAGGAAAGGAATAACGAATAATTAAAAAACAAGAAACAAAAAAAAGAAACGAGAGAAGACATAGGAATTTGTATCGTAGAACCGTCACTAATATTGGATCGGTTGACTATGTCTACAAAATCGTAATCAAAACACTATTTATGGTTTGGGCAATTGAAATTCAAGTTGAAATTAACGCTACTGTTCAGTTCCAAAACCCATGAAATTGAGATTGCAAGTGAATTTGATTGGAGACAATTCGTTGCCGGCAATGAATAACAGAGATTGACGGAAAGAGAAATTCGAGGGAGAGATAATTATATTGAAATCGACGGAGAGATTAAATTCATCACCTTAGATATTGATAACCATTTTAAATATTTTGGGAAGGAAGAGTAGAATAGTCTTTTATCTCCTTTAATAAAACATTTTTGTCCCTTTTTTTTTCCAAAACATTTTGGTCATAAACTCCAAATTGGTTTATTTTGGGTGTACTACTCTTTATATTATCCTAATTACCTTAAAACAATTACATTACATACTTAGATTTTATCCACCCATCTAACTGTGTCGCATCTCCCAATTGTATCGTAATTTTGCAGTTTTGGCGGAAAACATGATTTTATTGATTTGGCGGAAAAATGTAATTTTGTGGGTTTGCGCAAAAATATAATCTAGTGATTTTGGCGGCAAAACACAATTTTGTGATTTTTTTACGGGAATATGCAATTTTTGATTTTGGGCGGAAAAATGTAATTTTGTTGTTTTTGTGCAAAAACATAGTTTTGTGGGCTTGGCAGGAAAAAGTAATTTTGTGGTTTTGGGAAAAACATAATTTTGCGGTTTTTGCTTGAAAATATAATTTTGTAGTTTTTGCGGTTAAACATAATTTGTGGTTTTTCCGGAAAACAAGTAGTTTTGTTGGTTGGTTAATTGGTCGAATCCGTTTAGCAAACCCCTCAGCTAGCCCGCCAATAATTTTTGACTATCGCATGGGAAGATATAATTTTACGATTTTTTGTAAAAAATATAATTTTAGTAAAAACATAACTTTACGGTTTTTGTAGGAAAAAGTAATTTTGTGATTTTAATTGAAAGTGTTATATTTTAAATATTTGTAATTTTGAACATATTTTAGTGTATTAAAATTAGCGTAAATAAAGTTATTTTAGTTACTTACAATTTTTTATAGACTCACTTTCACCCAAGTGCTCCATCAAGACTACCCAGATTTTTTGAGAATTTTAATTAGCTGAGTTTTCGAAAATCATCCAAATGATCCACCATGTTTTGAACAACAAATGTGATACTTATGTACTATTTGGTGAGTTATATAGTCTCATTGGATTTAAATAAATGTCTTTACACTATTAGAATTATTAGTAGTACTGTAATCCAGACTAAAAAATATTAACTTAATTAAAGAGTAATTTTTGTTTTTTTTATGTATTTTGAAAAAGAGTTTTTAGGAAATTGTCTTCTACACACATATACTCTAAAACAGTTTTGTGAGGAAGATTTTATGGACTATTTATTTTTTTCATAATCTGTTTGGGTCTGTTTAGAAACCTCAACTACATGAATAATCATTTGTATCTTCTATAACTCAAGCAAATGAAGTGAATCCCATTGATGTTTTTTGGAAACTAAAACTGTTAATCCGATATTGCTTTGTACCAACATTTACCACGACTTTTATTTTCTAACATTGAGAAGTTCTCGAAACCAAAAATAAAGAAGTGATGCTTTTCTGTAAAAATAACTAAAAGTAACAACAAATTAACCAATTAAGCTTTGGTATAGATATATGTTACCAATAACCCATTCACCTTGTTCCTTTGCTATACATTTTCTTCCAAAAAAAAAAATCAATTGTATATATGATTTATTTAGTTATGCAGTTACCTCAACTCCAAGAGTTTTTTGATGAGATCAAGAACATGATTATACACATCTATGTACACAAATTTTTGTAACAGGGAAGTTGTGTTGAGATTGTCAACCTCTATCGATAATATTTTACTAAACATATCAGCCCATTGATTAACATTGACTAAGCACAATTTCAATAAATTGCATATTTTGGTTTTTTACTAACGGCAAACAACCCAATAGTAGGTTCCAAGAAAGGTCTAACTCTCATATAAAATGATATCAAATTTATTACGAAAAAGAAGAGTGAAATCATATGCTAAATCAGTTAATACTTTGTCATGCTAAATGTTGATTTGAAAAGGATCTCCATGATGACTCTTGATCTTGATATATGCCATCAATCCAACTATCCAAAAATTTATAACTTATATATCGTGTATCTGATTATCATGCCGTTCTCTTCAACTACTTTGCTGTTGAGTTCAAGGACAAATACATCATTGATGTATAAATACCAAGGCGTGTGTTAGGTTAAGGACATTGTGTGAGAAAGTGAAAAAGGTCTTCAAGCGCAAATGCTGAGGCTCCGCTGAATTTTGAATGTTTGATGGAGGAGAAGGATGTGAAGAGCTTCATCAAAAGAGAAGAGTTTGAGCGGTTGTCATCTGGCTTGTTGTAGAGATTAATTGTTCCTTGTAAAAAGGCTTTGGCTGACTCTGGTCTAAGTTTGGATAAGATTCATACTGTGGAACTAGTTGGTTCAGGCTCCAGAATTCCAGGTATATCCAAGATGCTAAGCTCGTTGTTTAAGAGGGAGCTAGGCAGGACCATGAATACTAGTGAGTGCGTAGCTTGAGGATGTGTGCTTCAGTTTGCAATGCTAAATCTCCACGGGATTGTCCCCAATTTGAAATCAATCCTTTCCACATAAGATAGCCTTTTACATTTTTGCCTAACTTGAGTCATTGGCATCTTTTTTCATTTCTGAAAAAATCAAATGATTGATCCGGAGATTCTTTCTCCAAAGCATGCAAATCTGTACAAATCCTGAGATTAGTTTCTCTTATTTAGGTGTCTCTTACTGCTTTTTCTGCGATAAAGAGATCCGGTGATATGTTAGGATAATGATTTTAATTAAAAAGTGACTTTGGTAAGTGATGGGTTTGTAGTAAGCAGAAGTATTATCAATACCTTGACCAAATGAGCCATTAGATATCCTCATCTAACTCTTTCTTTCATTATTTGATCAAGCTCGGGATCATATCCCTGAAATGACAAAGATACAAACCGTTGGAATAACAACCATGGCTTAACCTCAGGCTTATGAGAAAGAACCGAGACAATACGTGGTCCGAGAAAATGGCTTATTCTTCTTTTGATATACACTTCCCCACAGTCTCAATAATAACTATATGGGAATGAGTCATGTGGTTATGCATTCTCACTGCAACTTATAATGAATAAGGAGCAATAGTCATTACCTGTGATCTTTTGTCATGGAACAATGCTTCTGCATTCTAACCAGTTAGCTCGGAATCCATATCTTTAAATCTGCAGAAGAGTATATAACTTGTTAAAAAAGATAGCAGCTTAATTCGTAAACTGGAGATTGGTCTCTCTATGAAGTTCCTACTTGAAGACATAGAAAAGAAAAAATCCTAAAAGAAAAAGGAATGGAGAAACTAATGGAAACAAGAAAGGTAATGATGCAATCCTAGAAACATAGGAAAAAATAGTAAATTTGAAACTTCAGGTAAATAAGCCACTACGGAAACAAATCTGATGCCTATAAATAAAATATAGTAAACAGTCTTATTAGCCTACTTTTGAATTATTACCTCCGTTGTTCGTCCTCCTTTTTCTTTTGATATTTAATTTCAATGTCTTCGTCACTAATTAATCCCGACTTAAATTGTTTGGATAAGAGGTGATTAAATGAAATTGGGTCTTTAATGGTGTTTGTGTCTCTGTTTTTTCAGGCTGAGAGTTTGGTATCTTGTTGTTTAGGGAAAGTTGCTTCTGTATATATTAAACTACGAAGAAGAAGTTTGCTTGTAGAGTTCAGTTGCAATTCATGCGGAGAAAGAACAAAACGGCTTATCAATCGTTTGGCTTATGAACGTGGCCTTGTCTTTTTCTAGGTAGGTCTTTGTGCACACCACATGTTTTCTTAATTTTCCAAGAGAGTTGCTAAAGGAGAGAGAGAGGGAAAGAGACGAGAAAACACACATAAATAAATAGAGAAAAGAAAATGGTGATCGGAGAACAACATCCTCCATGAATATTTAACAGGTTCTCTCTCTTTCTGTATCCCTTCATCTTTGCTGCATCAATGCATGGATAGTATCACATTCGCCGTTTTATGTATTACATTTGCTCAATTAATGAGAGTATATGCGTCCCATGGCTAGATTTTTATTCTTTTAACTCTAATTCTTTTGTCTTCAAATGGTTGGTTTTTTTTTTTTTTTTTTTTTTTGTCAACAAAAGGCTATTCTACTACTCAAGTTTGAGGTGGTGTGGTAAGCCACACAGGAATAGAACAACCCAAAAAACAATAAATTAGATAAACGAGAACGAGCAATCTTCGCGAGGGAGTCAGCTACGGCGTTGCGCTGCCTTGGGACATACTCCAAAGAGAAGGAAGGGAAATGACTTTGAAGCTCTGCAAACTCTTGTAATTCCGTAGAAAAGCTTGGCCATTCATGTGGATGTTTGATCATCTTCAGTACGTCTTGGCAATCTGTTCCAAAATCTTGGATGGTCGAATGTTCTGATATACAATTCATGGCCCATAAAAGAGCTTCCAGTTCAGTATGGAGGGGAGAGATTTGACGAGGTTGATTCCAGGATCCTACCATATTTTGATCACCGTTAGCATCTAGCCAAACCCATCCTAGGCCACTGTAAATTCCGTCCTGCGTCCAAGACCCATCCACTAGACAAATGTCTTTAAGGCTAATGGTATTCATACCAATTTGCGTCAGAATCAAAGGATTCAGTGGTTCTCTTGAGTTAGCTCCGTACCATGCTCGACATTCACTGGTCGCATGACGTATGATATCTTCAGGCTCACCAACAATGCCTCTAAAGAGCTTATCATTTCGAGATTTCCAGATGAACCAAATGATCCAGGGATATGGGTCTATGCCATTATCTAGAGTTCCCCTGTCCGATTTATGCCATAAGAGATACTCCAGATTGGTAAAAACACCCGATGTCATTAGCGCATCCGTAATAGAAGCTGACAAGGCCAGGGACCATGTAAGTTTAGCCTGTGGACATTCGAATATTGCATGATTTATATCTTCTCCTTCAAAGCCGCACCGGGGGCAATGATTATCGCATCTTATGCCTCGGCGAGAAATATTACTAGTGACTGCTAAGTCGCCCGTTAGGATTTGCCATACTAGGTGCCTCATCTTTGGAGGAGCTTTAATCTTCCAGGCGTGTGCTTGGAGAGATTTAACACTTGGTTCCATGAAGGCATTAGATTTATCCTGCTGAAGGAGAGTCCTGGCAATCCAATAACCTGATTTTACAGTATAATTGCCATGTTTAGTAAAACTCCAGCAGAAACTGTCCGAATGGAACGTTTTACTAGTAGCAAGACTGCATATCAGTGGTATGTCTTTATGATCGACATATCGTTCGAGGAGTGTCATATCCCACGTCATAGAATCTTTAGAGATGAAATCACTAACAGTCATCAATGGATGTACTGTTGGGGCTATAGCTCTGGCTGGTCTCGCTGGATTCGCCGGGACCCAAGGATCCTCCCACATTCTCGTGTTCAAACCTGAATGGATTTTCTGTCTGATTCCGATTGAAAGAAGAGGTTTGGAAGCTCGTATACTCGTCCATCCATAAGATGGGTTATCAGAAGACAAAGTTCGTAAAGGCGAACTATACTTGAAATACTTTCCACGAAGAACACGGGCTAGGAGAGAGTCAGGGAACTGGAGGACTCTCCAAAGCTGTTTTGCCAGTAAAGCCAGATTAAACTCATGAATAGCCCGGAATCCGATACCACCTTGCTCTCGTGGTTGACACATCTTATCCCATTTTGCCCAGTGAATTCCTTTTTTGGGGGGGGGGGGATTAGAGCTCCACCAGAAGCGTGCAATGGCACTAGCGAGTTTCTCACACACATCCAAGGGGAGAAGGAAGCAGGACATTACATACGTCGGGAGAGCTAGAGCAATAGACTTAATAAGGACCTCTTTTCCACCTTTTGATAGCCATTTGGCTGACCAGCCGTTAACTTTAGATTGAAGACGATCTTTTATGAATGCAAAAAGTTTGCATTTTGATCTGCTAATATCTTCCGGGATTCCCAGATAGGACCCCATACCACCTTCATTGGCTATGCCAGTCGTGTTTTTTATGTCCATTTTTGTAGAGCCGGGAATTCTCTTGCCGAAGAGCAGAGAAGACTTATCGAAGTTGATGCATTGTCCGGAAGCATTGCCATATACTTGGAGGATTCCGAGGATTTCATTGCATTCACAAGGCTCCGCCTTGCAGAAGAACAGGCTATCATCAGCGAAGAGGAGGTGAGACACTGGTGGACTAGCGCGAGCTACTCGCATACCAGTGATCTTCCTTGTGTCCTCTACTGATTTAAGCAAAGCAATGAGCGCTTCCGTGCATAAAATGAAAATAAAAGGGGACAAAGGATCCCCTTGGCGTAATCCACGTTTTGGTATAATATTACCCCTTGGAGTTCCATTAATAAGGACATGATATGATACTGATTTAATACACCTCATGATCCAGCCAATCCAAGTCTCCGAGAATCCCATCTTACGCATAACAGCTTCAATGAAATTCCATTCGACTCGATCGTAAGCTTTACTCATGTCTGTCTTTATGGCCATACGTTTAACTCGTCCACCTGGGTTTGTTCTTAAGGCATGTAACATTTCTTGTGCTATGAGTATGTTATCCGTAATTTGTCTCCCAGCAACAAAGGCTGACTGGGTTTCCGAAATAAGATTCGGCAGAACTAATTTTAGCCTTTGACATAAGAGCTTGGATATGATTTTATAGCTAACATTGCATAGGCTAATTGGTCTGTATTGCCCCATCTCTTTCGGTTTATCTTTTTTTTAGGATGAGACAAATGTTTGTCTCATTCAGACCAGGCACAATGGTGCCGTGGAGCAAGAAGTCATTAGTCATTTTAATTAATTCTTCTTTGACTATATTCCAAGACTTCTAATAAAAGAGGGCAGTGAGCCCATCGGGGCCTGGAGCTTTCTCCGGATGCATTGCAAAGAGAGCTGCTTAGACCTCTTCTTCTATAACTGGTCTAGTGAGTTTTCATTCATATTGTGAGAAATAGAAGATTTGACTTGCTTTAGAGCTTGGTCTAATTCTGTTGGGCTAGATGTTTCAAAAAGATTTCAGAAATAGCTAGTAGCAATGGCTACTATATCTTCCTCCGATTCTGCCAATCGTCCTTGATTATCTAGAAGTGATGTGATTCTGTTTCTTGCCCTTCTCCTCTTCGTAGCTGCGTGGAAGAATTTTGAATTGTGATCACCTTCAAGCAACCAAAGGATTCTGCTTTTTTGTTTCCAGAACAATTCCTCTGCTTTTAATGCTTCATGTAGCGCTGTAGTAGCTGCAGCAATCTCATCAGACGTGGCTTGATCATTAGAGTGAAGATTATCAACCTTTTCTTTGAGTTCTGTTACCAATTTCCCGGAATTGGTAATATTTTCTCTATGCCATACACCAAGGTTTCTTCTGAAATTAGCAATTCGTGTCATAACATTGGCATTTGCAGGAAGCTTTTCGTCGTGCCATCCCTTTTTGATAATATCCATGATATCTCCATGCTCCAGCCAACGTTGATCAAAGCGAAAAGTATTCTTCTTCCGTATAGGGCGTTTAAGAATGTTTGCTAATATTGGTCTGTGGTCTGAGCCCCACATCCTTAAGTATTGAACGTTAGAATGGGGGAAGGTTTCGTGCCAATCTTCATTGCCTAGAGCACGGTCTAGACGGAAACGTACATGAGTACGTCTTCTTTTTCCAACCCATGAAAACTGGTTTCCTGTAAAAGGAAATTCGAGCATGCCACAGTCGCTGATCATTTGTTTGAAAGGTATGAATGACATCTCTAATCTAGTTCTTCCTCCCTGCTTCTCATGATGACATGTGATCTCATTAAAATCACCGATCATGAACCATGGTTCATTTCGGGTTGTAGCAATTTGTGACAAAGAATCCCATACTGCATCTCGATGATCTTGGACAGGGTCTCCTTAAACAAAAGACATAAAAACTTTTATTCCTTCAATCTTTGCTTCTACATCAATAATACGATTATTTGAAAAATTAACAGTAACTTGAAATTCGTCCATAAATAATAAAACTAGACCACCGCTTTGGCCAATGGGCTCAACGGTAAACAAGTGATCGAAACCTAA